>BLSH010074503.1:27762-40957 GCA_018402905.1 Glandirana rugosa | reverse complement strand
CTTCTTCGTCGTGTTCCTCGGTTAGTCACCACGACGACACTTTCCTTGTACGTCTAACATCCTCTTTCGTTTCAGTGTCTCTCTACTCGTGTTGGACCCCCTCTCTGTTTTGGACGTTCACTTTCATTTTGACGTCGTCTCCACAAGTGCAGTGCATTTTGAAAACAGTGCAGGAAATGCACCATGTTCTAGTGTGAACTGACCCTCAAAGCTGAAAGCCTGGAAAACAGCTAAATACTTGGAGTTTTTTTTTTACCTGCCAAAGGTTTATTTATGCCCATGATTCCTGAGATTTATACAGCAACACAGCACAGTCCACAGGGCAGGCAGGAGACCTGATCTTTCTCTGCTGCAGTTTTACTTTCACTTGCAGGTTTTGTCTCTCCCCCAGGTTGTGCTCATCTCTCTGTGACTTTGCTTTCTCCTACAATCTGCATGTTCCTTTCACAGCAGCACCACTGATTGGCTCCTTGTGCTGCTTCTTCCTTTCCCTCTTTGAGTTCTGCTGTATATCACTTTTACTGCTGTCACAAGGAATGTAAATATCCCTTCTGACAGCAATAGGCAGTGACAGGTACTCTTCATGGAGAGATCCGGGGTCTATTAGACCCCAGTTGTCTCCTCTGCCCTCACAAGCATCTGATCACACCAAGATCAATGTTTTACCAATTTAAAAATGGAGCTGTTTACATGCGGGAAACCAGACGTGCCTAAAATGCTTGTTGCTTCCAGTTTCCTATACCATAGAGACCATCGGGGACCTTCCGGTCCTCCACAACCTCTGTGGTAAGTTGACGGATCACCGACTTTCATTCCGGGCTCGCTGCTGGGACGGTACTGGCGGGCAGCAGGAGGAGTCGCTAAGATGCCTTTTACATAAAGACCAACAGAAAAAAAATGATAGCTGCAGGCATCATCCCGGTACAACCACTGAAAGCTGCTCTTCAGTCATTTTTTCAACCTTCCATCTATTAGCTCTTCTGCCCTTGTTGTTTTAACTTTGGATAGTAAAACATTTTTTTCCTGCCAGTAAATACCTTATACAGCCCACTTCCTGTTTCTTGTCTGGTCATTAGCCTAGGTGTATGACATCATGCACAGCTCTCTCTCACTCTGGTGAGTTTGCCAGGAAGGGGAGGGGGGTGAGTCATAAGAGGGCCAATGAAAGCTGCAGGGCTGCGGAGCTGGAGGTGTGCCTCTGTGTGTCTGTGTAAATCCCAGGAAGTGAACAGGCAGCAGCTTCAGCTGCCCACAGTTAAAATGGCTGCAGCCAGACTTAGTGGAGGAAGATTTCTGCAGCATATTTGGCAAGTACAGAATCACAGTATATATAAAATAATATGCAAAGTGGTTGGAGGGAAGCTTCAGAATGCCAAAGATGTTTTTATTACAAATTATGTGAGCAGACTGCAGTTTCTCTTTAAAGCCAAATGATGTACATGTACGTAATTTGACGTTAAGTGGCTAATGGCACCGCCATGTGTCAGCTAAAGGACAACACGTTTCAGTGCGTGTCAGGAAAGCGCAAAATTTTCTTGTGTTTCCAACAAGCACAAAATGTGAATCTAGCCTTAGTCGCCTCTCCCTCAGTGATTGGATGGTACATTATAACTGTGTAGCAAGGGCTGATCTATGCCAGATATTTGTGAACGTGGCCCAGAACTGCACAAGAAGTAGGGAATGACCCTGGTTGCCTAAAAAATATGGTGCTGTCTTTCTGGAGAGGCATTGTCAAGGGAGTACAGTGATCTCTGTGAACAGTAAAAAAAGACTTGTAAATGTTACACTGACGCATTACTAAGCATGCATGCATTTAGCATGGAAGCCTATGATAACAGATGACAGGTCCAAATGGAATCCACACTGGCGTCATGCTCTCGCTTCACACATACGCCGCGCCGTGGAAATTCGCCTCCACAACAATGTAACAACATCTGCAGGAAACACAACGCAGCCATTAATCCCAGCTTATTCCAAGTCGCAGTCCCTCCAGACCCCTCTCCTCTGCCGCACCATGTCTCATCCGTTCCGCTCACGGCTCCACTTTTGCGCCCTTGATAAATAATCCCCCGTGTATCGTTTTTCAAAGTCTTCTGGCTGCATTTACCTGGCAAAACTTTCCACTAAAAATCCAATTTGATTTAATGTCAATATTTCCCCATGACAGAAACACGCAAAGTTTGCCAACATTCTGCAACTGAGAGTATTCACGCTGCGTTCGCTTTTTCAAGGGGCCGCGTGCCAGCAAAGGCGAATGGTAAACATGTTTAGCCGCGTTCACCACGGCTGTTCTTTACATTGTAGGAAAATGAAATCTCCTGTAATTAATCTTTAGGCTGTATCGGGGAAACCTGCTCGTTTTTAATTATCTATAGATGTTTTAATTATCTATGATTTTTTTTTTTTTTTAAATCTAATCTGTGTTGCAGATGGAGCACATTTACAGCGCAATCAAACTTGTATCCAAAGGCGAATTATTTTACATTTATCTACCACTGACATGTTCCAAAGTGCTTAAAGTTTAATCTGCTTGTATTTTGCCTTCCCTGTATCTTCCTTTCCTCCCGTCATCAACATTCTAATTCCATTTTTGATTAAAGCCTTTCTGTTTTCATTACATTTCTTATTTTAGATCTCCTCTCAAGAGCCCTAATCCCTGACCCAAGTGTAGGCAGGTGCAGTTTACCCTCCCCTCTGTAGGTGGTGCTGTGTTGCTGGCTGTGCTGTGATGTTTTCAGAGAGCTATGTATAGCACCCTGTTTCAGTAGTGTAGGCAGGTGCAGTTTACCCTCCCCTCTGTAGGTGGCGCTGTGTTGCTGGCTGTGCTGATTTTAGAAAGCTATGTTCATCACCCTGCCTCAGTACTAGGGTTGCCACATCATCCTTTTAATCCAGGACACATCTGAATTACACAGATTCTGAGGCTAATCTTAATGCAGATGAGGCACCAAGTGAGTTTAATTACCACCTTAATCAGCCACAGAACCTGTGTAATTAATGTGTGTCCTGGATTAAAGGGATGATGTGGCAACCCTACTCAGTACTCTTTCAGGAGACCCCAACCTTGATGCAAATGTAGGCAGGTGCAGTTTACCCTCCCTTCTGTAGGTGGCGCTGTGTTGCTAGCTGTGCTGTGATGTTTTCAGGGAGCTATGTATAGCACCCTGCTTCAGTAGTGTAGGCAGGTGCAGTTTACCCTCCCCTCTGTAGGTGGCGCTGTGTTGCTAGCTGTGCTGTGATGTTTTCAGGGAGCTATGTATAGCACTCTGCTTCAGTAGTGTAGGCAGGTGCAGTTTACCCTCCCCTCTGTAGGTGGTGCCGTGTTGCTAGCTGTGCTGTGATGTTTTCAGGGAGCTATGTATAGCACCCTGCTTCAGTAGTGTAGGCAGGTGCAGTTTACCCTCCCCTCTGTAGGAGACGCTGTGTTGCTGGCTGCTGTTTTCAGGACGCTATGTACAGCACCTTGCCTCAGAACTTTCTCAGGAGCCCTAATCCCTGATGCAAGTGTAGGCACTTGCAGTTTACCCTCCCCTCTGTAGGTGGTGCTGTGTTGCTGGCCCCTGTACAGAGGGAACCCTAGTCCTCTGAAGCCTCCCTAAGCCCTAAGTGTCAACAGGGGAGCAGCAGTTTGATTGGGCGCTGCAACAATGAATGACCTCAGCGGCCATCTTTACTGAGGACAATGCTAATAAATAGCACTGCCCAACTACAGTTGGAGTGGATAATGTTGGGATGGAATCCACACTGGATAGGGACAGTGTGATTAGTCCTATGGAGAGGTTCCTGATTTGGAGAGATAGAATAGGGATATGACTGGAACTCTTGAGTTGGTCAGTGGTCTTCTAAGTGCCCTGCCTAACAGCCACCCCACTACTGTTCCGGTAACGTAAGCCTTGTTCGGTGACAACTTTTAGTCCAGGAACTACTCCAATGTGCTGCGACCATTGCTGATAGCCTTCCACCTGTTTTACCTGTAACATTGAGACTAATATTGTATTGCTTTGAAATTGCTAATTGTTATTTCCACTAAACCAAATAATAACTGTGCCATTTGTCATAGTATCTCTGTGCCTTTACTCAATCTCGGGTATGAATCAAATGGCCCTATCTACACAACCAGTGGACAGGCTCTTATTAGAAGTTACGCAAATATCAACATTTCTTGATGGGTGGATATCAGTCTGGAGGAGTGGGAGTTCCTAGACAGGGAATAGTTGAATGCAGACCACCCTAGGTAATGCCCACATGTGGAGCTGGGCCTCAATGATTGAAAGAACTGTAATTCAATTCATGGAAGGGGTGATCCAGGGGCAGGATGGGGAGGGGGGGGGGGCTAGATCAGCCTTTCTCAACCTTTTTACCCTAGAGGAACACTTTAAATGTTCAGGCCTTGGACAACCTTTACTAAAACCTATTCATCAGGGGTCAAAGGGAGGAATGAAACCTACATTGTTGGTCAGTAGGAAGAATGTCCCCCTGATAGCGGTGGTCAGAATGCCATCTTTCAGTCAATTAAAATGATCATGGGAGTCATGCTGCTGGCCCTGCAAAGTGGTTTTGGCCTTGGATCTAGGCAGGTACGATCAGACCTTGTCCTCAGAATTATGTAGGCATCATCAAATGGAAGGTCAATTAGCTACAACTCAAGGAACCCCTAGCAATTTCTGAAGGAACCTTAGGATTCCTCTGAACCCTTGTTGAGAATGGCTGCGCCAGATGATGTTGGACATCCTCCAGTCAGGAAATGAGGTGGGCTCTATCTGACCTACAACTTCCAATGCACTAGGTGTCACATTGAGCTGGGTTTGCTCTGTAATGTTGAAGACGTTTTGTTGCCACTTCTTCAGTTCTAGCAATGAGCTTGGGTTTGGCCAATGTTATGTGGCCATATTTGGTAAATTATGTCACAAGAATCCCTGCACCAAATGCGGGGTAGGGATTCTTGTGGTATCATTTACCTAATATGGCCACATAACATTGGCCAAACCCAAGCTCATTGCTAGAACTGAAGAAGTGGCAACAAAACGTCTTCAGCATTACAGAGCAAGCCCAGCTCAATGTGACTCCTAGTTATACCATGACCTGGATAAATGAGAACCTTCACAGCCTTTATTAGCAAAGGATTTACTTTGTCAGTGGAAAATACGCCCAAAGGCAATCAAAAGTTCCAATCGAATGTGTAATTGATGTGTGGGTGGCCAGCATTATAATTCACCTATATCCTAGCACGATTCATAAGGTCGTTTTTTTTTTTGCTCCCCCATATAGGAAAATATTCAGAGGCAATTGTCCGCCTGCAAGTCACTTTCATAAGTCATTTGCAGTACAGCAGATATGGGCTGCATGTCAAGATGGAGAGGAAAGGTGTCTGAGTTATGGATCTCAATTATAGATCTGAGAATCAGTTAATTATTATGATTCACTGACTTCCTCACCGACATTGCTGTGTACCATAACTCAAATCCATTCCGCCTTTTCATCCATGCTCCGATTATATTTATAATGCTCCTCGGCTATAAAACTCCAAGACATTTTAGATACAAACAACCCACTGGACATTTTCCTCTTGGGCCTTTGGCGTATCGAACCCGCGAACCGGGAGAGGACAATCAATACCCATAATAATGAGCATTTAATCACCTTAAAGGAGGTTAAATCCAAATGCATTTAACATGAGCTGCATATTTAAATCTTTAGGAGAGATAAAATAGTTCTATGTTTTTCTGCCTCTTATTATTCTTTGCTAAGCGCTATGGCGACTGCTTAAAGTGGACTTGTCCATCAAACTTAACCACTTGCCTCATTTTATTTCACACAAATAGAGCTTTCTTTTGGTGGTATTTAATCACCACTGGGTTTTTTATTTGTTGCTAAACCATTGAAAAAAGACTAAAAATATTGGAAAAAAAATGTTTTTAGTTTGTTATAAAATTTAGCAAATAAGTAATTTATCTCCTTCACTGATGTGTGTTGATGAGACTGCACTGATGGGCACTGATGAGGCGGCACTCATGAGTCAGCACTGATGAGGCGGCACTCATGAGGCTGAACTGATATGCAACACATGATGGGCAGCACTGGTAGGTGGCACAGGTGGGCACTGATAGGCGGCACTAATAGGCATCACTGATGGGCACTGATAGGCGGCTGTGATTGGACACAGCTGATCACATGGTAAAGGGCCACTGTGATTGGCCCTTTACCCTGATCTGTGATTGGCTGTGTCAGAAGCTCACAGCGATCACAAAGCAGGGCAGATGCATGCCCCAGGGGGCCCACGGGGGCGTGGTTCCAGGAGGGTGTCCATGTTCTATAGCAAGAAACTTTACCACCAGACCCTTCATTTCAATTTCAATTTGGCCATAAGATTATATGTGCATTTAACATATTTTAGGCATGTTGTTTACTTGTAAAAGCCTCCGTTGTGTAAACGTCTGACATGAGACTGCTGCTGGGTGCCGCCATCTTGAATGTGATGTCAGCGACCCCAGTAGACTCCTGAGCTGACATTCAAGTGACACTCTATAGTATTCCTTTTCACGTTTCTCTGAGCAGCTAAATTAAAACTGGGTTCACACCTTTGAGCTTTGGGAAGGCATGTCATTTGTTGGGCTGCTGCAGTACCATTCATTCTTTATGGCACCTCAATGCACCTTGCCAAAGCCCATGTATTTTAGCATACCACGACCCACAGTAATGCATTTGGGGTACGCTGCTTTTAGCAAAAAGTAAATGGACCTTTTTGGTGGGTGTTTGCATATTCCCATGCACATAAATAGGCTGCGCTAAAACAATGCATATTAATGCAAGCAGCAACACACCTCAACTTGCTTTAAGTAAGCACGCTGCTAGAGTTACATGGGGGGGGGGGGTGGATTTCAAAGTTGCCAGCTTTAATCGGTGATTTAATTGGTGACTTAGGTCAGTGGTTCTCAACCTCAGTCAAGTTCCCCCAACAGACCATGTTTTCAGGTTATGTTGGACAGGTGCTTTAAATCAGAGTCATTAGCTTGGTGTTTTGAACAGCTGTTGTATCTAAGAGAAATTCCTAAAATATGGGGGTACTTGAGGACCGAGGTTGAGAACCACTGACTTAGGTGACTAAGAGCTTAGACGTCATTATGATTAAAACTGATCACTCAGCATGTATGTAATGAATTTCCAGATATGTTACGTCATACAGTCAGGTCCATAAAAATTGGGACATTGACACAATTCTAATCTTTTTGGCTCTATACACCACAACAATGGATTTGAAATGAAACAAACAAGATGTGTTTTAACTGCAGATTTTCAACTTTAATTTGAGGGTATTTACATCCAAATCAGGTGAATGGTGTAGGAATTACAACAGTTTGTATATGTGCCTCCCACTTTTTAAGGGACCAAAAGTAATGGGACAGACTAACAATCATAAATCAAACTTTCACTTTTTAATACTTGGTTGCAAATCCTTTGCAGTCAATTACAGCCTGAAGTCTGGGAACGCATAGACATCACCAGATGCTAGGTTTCATCCCTGGTGATGCTCTGCCAGGCCTCTACTGCATCTGTCTTCAGTTCCTGCTTGTTCTTGGGGCATTTTCCCTTCAGTTTTGTCTTCAGCAAGTGAAATGCATGCTCAATCGGATTCAGGTCAGGTGATTGACTTGGCCATTGCATAACATTCCACTTCTATCCCTTAAAAAACTATTTGGTTGCTTTCGCAGTATGCTTCGGGTCATTGTCCATCTGCACTGTGAAGCGCCGTCCAATGAGTTGTGAAGCATTTGGCTGAATATGAGCAAATAATATTGCCTGAAACACTTCAGAATTCATCCTGCTGCTTTTGTCAGCAGTCACATCATCAATAAATACAAGAGAACCAGTTCCATTGGCAGCCATACATGCCCACGCCATGACACTGCCACCACCATGCTTCACTGATGAGGTGGTATACTTTGGATCATGAGCAGTTCCTTTCCTTCTCCATACTCTTCTCTTCCCATCACTCTGGTACAAGTTGATCTTGGTCTCATCTGTCCATAGGATGTTGTTCCAGAACTGTGAAGGCTTTTTTAGATGTTGTTTGGCAAACTCTAATCTGGCCTTCCTGTTTTTGAGGCTCACCAATGGTTTACATCTTGTGGTGAACCCTCTGTATTCACTCTGGTCAAGTCTTCTCTTGATTGTTGACTTTGACACACATACACTTACCTCCTGGAGAGTGTTCTTGATCTGGCCAACTGTTGTGAAGGGTTTTTTCTTCACCAGGGAAAGAATTCTTCGGTCATCCACCACAGTTGTTTTCCGTGGTCTTCCGGGTCTTTTGGTGTTGCTGAGCTCACCGGTGCGTTCTTTATTTTTAAGGATGTTCCAAGCAGTTGATTTGGCCACACCTAATGTTTTTGCTATCTCTCTGATGGGTTTGTTTGTTTTTTCAGCCTAATGATGGCTTGCTTTACTGATAGTGACAGCTCTTTGGATCTCATATTGAGAGTTGACAGCAACAGATTCCAAATGCAAATAGCACACTTGAAATTAACTCTGGACCCTTTATCTGCTCCTTGTAAATGGGATAATGAGGGAATAACACACACCTGGCCATGGAACAGCTGAGCAGTGAATTGTCCCATTATTTTTGGTCCCTTAAAAAGTGGGAGGCACACATAAAAACTGTTGTAATTCCTACACTGTTCACCTGATTTGGATGTAAATACCCTCAAATTAAAGCTGAAAGTCTGCAGTTAAAGCACACCTTGTTTATTTCATTTTAAATCAATTGTGGTGGTGTATAGAGCCAAAAAGATTAGGATTGTGTCGATGTCCCAATATTTATGGACCTGACTGTATATCACATGCATGCCCTGCATTTTGTTTGCTTGGGGCTGGTCCTGTGTATTCACAATCAGCTCAAGAAGACCAGTGGAAGCAGAGAAAACACAGTGGGAAGGTCTCACAAGGTCACTGCCCCACTTCCAGGTCAACATGAAACCCAATTGGCTGACCCAGAGTGACCCTGGAAGTGGGATCCAACCTGCAGAAGATGACCAGGCATGCATCAGGGGTGGGGTGCGGTTTGACATCTTCACCCGGGGCACTGGATGACTTTTCCTAGTGTTATGTCACTACATCGCGTTACCCGTCTGAGCATCTGCAACGATCCTTCCGCCTATCCTGGATCTTTTAAAATAGGAAGATGGACACCTTGATCATGTGACCTGCTTTTCAAAGACGAGTTTGTCCCACTTCATGATTTAATTTCATAAGAAAATGTTTTTAATGTGTGTACTTGTACACTCTCCCCTGAAATGTGCCTTTGTTCCAAGCTTTGACTTCTACTTGAAACCTTTAGGCAAAGGCATTTTAGTAGCTCATCTACAAATATCTTCAATACAATGACAAAACGGAAGAGCAAGCAAATAAAAATGTGAAGGTCACATAAAACGCTCCTTTACGGTAAACTAAATAAAAATAACTAAAAATATGCAATCGCTAACAATAGTCTATACTTTACGCAAATGAATGAAGTCATTCACTTTAAAGGAAAAGTGCACTTTGTTTTATCGTTTTTGGTCTCTTTCCCTGACCCAACCTGACCCTCCCTCCAGCCCTACAGATGCATTCGTACCTCCATCATACAGCCGTGGTTTCAGTGTTTGTTTACATAGAGTGCCTTGAGTCTTTATTGTCCTGGCCGCACCTGCGCATTATGGGTTGTGTCTGATGGTCTGCAAAATCAGGACCTGGCCCCATAGAAGACTGCTAGACTGCTACTTATTTACATACTCATGTACTTGTAATGGTCCCCTGCCTATTGGAGACTATCTGGTACCCCCAGAGGTTGGGTAGGCTTAAGGCTGCACCCTTGTCGTTTAGTGGATTAAATAACACAGTAGACTCTAATCACATTTATGGTGATTCAGGGTTTTATTTTCACTATTAATTCAAGGAGAGAGGGCAGAGGGTTCCAGATATCTGTGGCTCCATAGAGACCCTAATACATGGGTGCTCAACCTTTGGCCCTCCAGCTGTCGCAGAACTACAAATCCCAGCATGCCTTTGCCCTTGGGAGTCATGCTTGTAACTGTCAGCCTTGCAATGCCTCATGGGACTTGTAGTTCTGCAACAGCTGGAGGGCCACAGGTTGAGCACCCATGCCCTAATACCACTATAGAAACATAGAAAAGTGACGGCAGAAAAAGACTGAGTAGTCCATCGAGTCTGCCCCTTTTTTATTTTATTTTTTTTTTTTTTTTTTTTTACATTAACCTTGTTGTCTGACTATGGATTTATGTTTATCCCAAGCATGTTTGAAGCCATTTACTGTTGACTGTCTCACAACCTCTGTTGGTAGTTTATTCCAATCATCAACCACCCTTTCAGTAAAATAATACTTTCTAAGATTAGTTTTGAACTTCCCCCCAGTTAGTTTGAGGTCCCCGTGTTCTTGATTTTGGTTTCATATTGAAAAGACTGCCCTCCTGAACCTTAATCACCCCCTTGAGGTATTTAAAGGTTTCAATCATGTCTCCCCTCTCCCTTCTTTCCTCCAGACTGTACATATTAAGTTCCTGAAGTCGCTCTTGATATGTTTTATCCCCCAGACCTTTCACCATTTTTGTTACCCGTTTCTGAACTCGTTCTATTTTATCAATATCTTTTTGTAAGTGAGGTCTCCAGAACTATACAGAACAAGGGCCTTCAAGTCATAACAGGCATTCTGTAATTTTTCAGTTTCTTAGACAAAGATTGGGCGGCTATATTGTGACTCCTAGATGAGTTACCAGGCACCAGCTTCAGGTATAAGTGACCAGCTTAATCTTTAAAAACACAGGTAGGCCTTTCCAGGCCTAGGAGGAAAGTAATTCCCTGGTGTTGGCCAGGGAAGGACATACACTGCATTGTCAAAAGTATTGGGACAACTGCCATTACACACACATGAACTTTAATGGCATCCCAGTCTTAGTCCATAGGGTTCAATATTGAGTTGGCCCACCCTTTGCAGCTATAACAGCTTCAACTCTTCTGGGAAGGCTGCCTACAAGGTTTAGGAGTGTGTCTATGGGAATGTTTGACCATTCTTCCAGACGTGCATTTGTTAGGTCAGGCACTGATGTTGGACGAGAAGGCCTGGCTCACAGTCTCCGCTCTAATTCATCCCAAAGGTGTTCTATCGGGTTGAGGTCAGGACTCTGTGCACCGGTGCACAGTCATTTTGGAACAGGAAGGGGCCATCCTAAAAATGTTCCCACAAAGTTGGGAGCATGAAATTGTCCAAAATGTCTTGGTATGCTGATGCCTTAAAAGTTCTCTTCACTGGAGCTGAGGGGCCAAGCCCAACCCCTGAAAAACAACTCCACACCATAATCCTCCCTCCACCAAATGATTTTGACCAGTGCACAAAGCAAGGTCCATAAAGACATGGATGAGCGAGTTTGGGGTTGAGGAACTTGACTGGCCTGCACAGAGTCCTGACCTCAACCCAATAGAACACCTTTGGTATGCATTAGAGTCTGCGAGTCAGGTCTACTCGTCCAACATTAGTGCCCGACCTCACAAATGCGCTTCTCGAGGAATGATCAAACATTACCATAGACATTCCTAAACCTTGTGGACAGCCTTCCCAGAGGAGTTGAAGCTGTTATAGCTGCAAAGGGTGGACCAACTCAATATTGAACCCTACAGACTAAGACTGGGATGCCATTAATGTTCATGTGTGTGTAAAGGCAGGTGTCCCAATAATTTTGACAGTATAGTAGTGTATATATTCATAATGCTCTCGCGCTCACTGTGTTTGGGGGGGGGCCAGGGAGCAGGTAGGGCGGACTCTACCCGGGATGCCCCCCGCAGTGAAAGAACGGAGGTCCGTGTAAGTAAACACGGATCTCCGTTCTGTTAGAGGGGGAAAGGCTGTAATCACAGGCTTCCTGTATATGTAAGCGTGATCACTCCCTTCCCCCAGCCAGCCCAGCCCCCATACAGTTAGAACACGCCCAGGGAACACAGTTAACCCTTAGAGCGCCCCTCCAGGTTAACCCCTTCACTGCCAATGGCATTTACACAGTAATCAGTGCATTTTTATAGCACTGATCGCTGTATAAATGCCAATGGTCCCAAAAAAGTGTCAAAATGCTCCGACATGTCCGCTGCAATATCGCAGTACCGCTAAAAATTGCAGATCGCTGCCATTACTAGTAAAAAATAAAAACCCCAGAAATTAATTCTCATCATCCGTAAACGCGGCAACTTTTGCGCGAACCAATCAATAAATGCTGATTGCAATTTTTTTTAACCCAAAAATATGAGGAAAAATATAAATCGGCAAAAACTGATGGAAAAAAAATGTTTTTTTATATTTTTTTTTGGATTTGTATTTTAGCAAAAAGTAAGAAATTTGGGTTTTTTTGCAAAATTGTCGCTCTTCTTTTGTTTATAGCGGCGATCAGAAATGACGCAGAGGTGATCAAATACCACCAAAAGAAAGCTCTATTTGTGGAAAAAAAAGGACGCAAATTTTGTTTAGGTAGAACGTCGCATGACCGCGCAATTGTCAGTTAAAATGATGCAGTGCCGAATCGCAAAAAGTGCTCTGGTCCTAAAGTGGGAAATCCTTCCAGGGCTGAAGTGGTTAAGGCAGGTTGGCCACACATTCCTTTTACGAACGTACTCTCATCTTCTACATTAGTTAAAACTAAAAAAAGCCTCCGTTTTATCCCAAGCTATCCACTCTCGCTTTGCTTGCCGAATTTTTTTGACCATTGTACAATCCAACTATTCTTTGTTCTAACTTTGCCCTTTTGAAGTGTTTGTACAACATATTGTTTTCTGGTGAAGAACAACAGAAAAGACCTTCTACTCATTTTCTCTGGCTTGGCGACAAGCTTTCTTGTTTTATATATTTTTTTTATTTTTATTTTTTTTGTTGCTGTTGTTCCCTGTTGTTGCGGTGAACACAAGAGCCGAGCAATGAGATCATGAAGCAAATTTAATTTAATGGATCTAATTACTAAGGACGATCTGCAGCTTCCGGGTTTGGAAACAGATTTTAGCAAACTGGAGTTGCCCATACAATGGGGGGCAGTTGAAGCCAGAAATTATCCCAAGTCTGCGTGATAGAGCAAAAGCTTTTGGGCAAGTGCTCTCCGAGAGAATGTCATATGGACACTGCTGGCCCAAGACATTGTGCTGCCTGGGTCCAAGAATGAAATGCTGA
>BLSH010074503.1:16627-27752 GCA_018402905.1 Glandirana rugosa | reverse complement strand
GGTATATGATGGGGTCGGACGGAGATATGACGGGATTGGACAGGTATATGATGGGATTGGACAGGTATATGATGGGGTCGACGGGGATATGACGGAATTGGACAGGTATATGATGGGATCGGACAGATATATGATGGGGTCGGACGGGGATATGACGGGATCGCACGGGTAAAGGATGGGATCGGACAGGCTAGGGCAGTATAGGGGTGGGCTAGGACAGTATATAGACAGGCTAGGGCAGTACAGGGGCAGGCTAGGGCAGTATATGGAAAGGTTAGGGCAGTATAGGGGCAGGTTAGGGTAGTATATGGACAGGCTAGGGTAGGAAATGGGCACGCTAGGGCAGTATAGGGGCAGGCTGGGGTAGTATATAGACAGGCTAGGGTAGTATATGGACAGGTTAAGGCAGTATAGGGGCAGCTGGGGTAGTATATGGACAGGTTAGGGTAGTATATGGACAGGTTAGGGCAGTATAGAGGCAGGCTGGGGTAGTATATGGACAGGCTAGGGTAGTATATGGACAGGTTAGTGCAGTATAGGGGCAGCTGGGGTAGTATATAGACAGGCTTGGGTAGTATAATGACAGGCTAGGGCAATATAGGGGCAGGCGGAGCGGCCCGGGGGGCAGTTGTCATCATGATACACAAAACTGCTGGAAAAAAAATCTTGATAGTCAATTTGCTGGGTAAATAGAAGAGAAGGAAAGGCAGCCGTGGTTCAATTTGCTGCCCCACCGGGACCCATGGCAGGGCCGGCCCTGCATATGGACATGCCATATTATTACTAGTATTATACAGGATTCATATAGTGAAGGGAGATGGAACATTTAGAATGCAAATCAAGATAAGAGGGTTAGGAAGACCCTGTTCATGGGAGCTTACAATCTAAAGGGGGGAGGGGGTGTGGAAGTAATCCGAGAAGTTAATAACTATGAAAGATGAGTTGATGGAGAAAGTAAAATTTAATTTGTTAAGTGGAGGTAGGCTTCCCTGGAGACATGAAATTTGGGAATTGCCTAATAGTGCACAGAGTAGGAGATAACTGGATATATTAGGGTAGGGAGTTTCAGAGGATGGGAGAAGCTTTGGAGAAGTCCTGGAGACAAGCATGGGAGGAGGCGATGAGGGGAGTTAGAAATCAGGAGGACTTGGGAGGTGCGAAGAGGATGGTCTGGGTGATATTTTGAGACGGGGCTGATGATGAAGCTTGGGGCAGAGTTGAGGCTCTCTGTGTATGTTGCTAGTATTTTGAACTCTATTCATTGGACAAGTGGAAGCCAGTGAAGGGATTAGCAGAGAGGGGTGGTGGACACTAAACGCTTGGTAAGGTGGATGAGTATGGCAGCAGCATTTATGATAAACTGTAGGGGAGATAGCCTATGTAGAGTTTGGCCAATGAGGAGGGAGTCACTATTGCAAGATAAATAAGTCAACAATGACAAGAACAGTCCCCAAAGAATAAAAAAAACTAAAAACATATACAGCAACAACAATACATGGCAAAACGGAGAATTTCAATATGATTGCGTTAACCTAAGAATCATAAGTGAACAAATAATTGTATTTTGCAATTGTTTTAATTAACCACTTGAAGATCAAGCTTTTTTCTGGCACTTTTTGTTCACCTGTGTACCCCAAATATTATATATTTTTTAAAAGAAGAGGCCCTAGAGAATAAATTGGTGGGTTTTAAATTTTTTCCTGTCACACAGTTTTTGCGCGGCAGTTTTTCAAATGCAATTTTTGGGGAAAAATACACTTTTTTAAAGTTTTAATGCAAAAAACACAATAGATTACCCATTTTTTGTAAACTATATACACTGAGTAAATAGATACCAAACATGTCATGCTTTAAAATTGTGCACACCCGCGCAGCAGCGACAAACGGCATACATTTTACTATCCATAGGTAACGATTTAAAAGCCTTTACAGGTTACCACTTTATATCTACAGAAGAGGTCTAGTACTAGAATCACTGCCCATGATCTGATGTTCATGGTGATTCCTCACATGTGTGAGACGATCGCTGTTTGTGTGCGTGCTGGGCCGACGCACGCATTTGCCTTTGCGCACATCCAACGCACTAATCCCAACGCACACATTCCTGTAGAAATGGCTGTGTATATGAACGGGTGCTGTAGCGACTAACGGATACAACCGTGTCAAGTCAAAGCAAACAAGTGTCCCCAGCACACCAAGGTTCTCCAGAGTGGGTCCAGAGCTTTAATCAGCGATCACATCGTTACAGCAGATTGCATCGTATCAGAGCCACGCAGGACCCCTTCATCAGACATGCCTGATGAAGGGGTCCTGCGTGGCTCTGAAACGTTGCAATCTGCTGTAACGATGTAATCGCTGATGGGGGACAGGGGCACTTAAAATAAAAAAAAATAATAATGAAATTATTAATTTATTTTTACACTGTTGCTTAAATTTTTTTTTTTTTAGAACTTTTATTGCCATCACAAGGAATGTAAACGTCCTTATGACAGCAATAGGCATGTGACAGGTACTCTTTATGGAGTACCTTATTGACCCCAGATCCCTCTGCACTTGAAAGCATTCAAAAAGCCAAGACCGTCGTTCTGTGGTGTCATGTTATCGCTTACGGGTTACCATAGCAGAGACCTGATCAATGCCAATCTCGGCTTTGTATGGGTCTATGGCCAGCTGGCGGACATGCCAGCTGGCAGCTCGGGTCTCCCAGTGAGGCGGGAGAGCCCAAGAGAGCCGATTGTTATTACTGGCTCTAAAAAAACGGTACCGGGGTGATGCCGGGGTACAACCACTAGAATCAAATGACGTACAGGTACATCATTTGGTGGCAAGCGGTTATAAGCGACTGTCATCAGAGTTTTTTACTATCAGATACAGGCTGGGTGTCAGCAGCCAGGGGGCCCAGCCTGTTTGTGTTAAGTTGATTAGTGCTCCTCTTCTTTGCTCTGCTCCTACTGAAGCTCTCATTAGGCACACCCATGCTTGCACTGCATTAGCAACCTTGAGGCTGAGTTCACACTTTTCCGCGGATCCAATTCACATGACAGGAGAGTGTGACCGGCTCTCAATGGATCCGGTTCACACATCTCCGGGGCAGGCATGGAGTACACAGCACAAGGGTCCTGTGGGTCCTTGGCTCCATTTCAGGTCCAATTTCTGGCAAGAATTCAGACCTAACTGGGACCTGAAACGGTGAACGGGGATGCACCAGGGCCCTTGCTGTGCCCCGCGGCTCCACATAGTGTGAACCTAGCCTGAGGCTTGGTTTACCTGCGGTGTGACTTTGCCAGGTAATTTCCTGGCGACTTGAGTACTACTTTGATAGAAGTATAGAATAGAAGTCTTATAGAAGTCGCCTTAAAGTAGCACAGGAACCTTTTATAAAGTCGGAGTGACTTCAGTAGTGCTAATTAAGACAGCTCTCATTGACTAACACTGAATTTGACATGGCATGTGACTTGGGTTCTCACGAGTCTGCTATAAAACATATGCAATAAAAAAAAAAATGTAAAAAAATCGAATTTCTTCATCAATTTGGGCCAATATGTACAAAATCTCAATAAGCGTATATTGATTGGTTTGCGCAAAAAATTATACCATCTACAAACTATGGGATATATTTTTGGAATATTTATTTATTTTATTTTTTTACTATTAATGGCAGCAATCAGCAACTTATAGTGGGACTGCAACATTGCGGTGGACGAATTGGACACTAACTGACTCTTTTTGGAGACCAGTGACACTAATACAGTGATATGCACTGTCGCTGTACTAATGACATTGGCAGCGAAGAGGTTAACATCAGGGGCGATCAAAAAGTTAAATGTGTTCCTAGGGAGTGCTTGCTAACTGTGTGGGAGGTGCTTGTATTGTGAGAAGGCAGAGATCCATGTTCCTGCTTAGCAGAAACACAAGATCACTGCCTTCCCTTGTCACAGAATTGCGATCTGCCTTGTTGTCAGATTGCCATTCTGCTTGATCGGAGGGTCCTGCTGATTGGCTCCCAATGTGTCTAATCACTACGGGAGAGGATTGTCAGCAGCGCGCCTGCGCGCCCCAGACCCGGAAGTGCAGAATCAAGTATCTCTACCTTATTCTGCACAGAGCAGCCGTCCTGCAGCAGTAAATGTACATGGGGCAGTCCACATCTGGTTAAGCAACACAGCTCAGAAGCAACATGCAACTGTCAATATAGAGTGAGTGTCTTGTTTTATTGTTATACATGTCATTTATTCCTTTTATGTCTATCCTTGCACTGAGGATTTGTGTGTGAGCGCTGCAGGCATTGTTTCTAATACATGCATACCACACCTGTGGGATCCCCCTGGAAGAGGGAAATCACTGAAGTAGACACCACTATTACAGTGCTACAGTGATCCCCCCTAGCTTTTGGGTCTCATGTCGATCGTTTGCTCTGCTGCATTGTGAACACAATAGGTGTCATTCAGAGATCACTTTGCATTTTCTCAATAAATGCAAAGCATTCTCAGATTGCATAAGATGGACATCATTGGCGCATGCACCCTGAAGGTCCGGCACACAGCCAGAGGCCGCGAACCTGGAAGGAAGACTGGGGGAAGATGGAAATCCTCTCAGCGGTGAAAGCATGCCGCTGGAGGGCTTCCTTCTAAGTTAAAGCGGAGTTCCACCCATTTAAAAGTCAGCAGCTACAGAAAGTGTAGCTGTTGACTTTTAATCAATGGCTACTCACCTGTCCCACTGTCCAGCGATGTGGCTACCCAATGCATCGCTCCTTTCCCCCTCCCCTCCACAGCGCCGGCATAGCAAGTGTGGGCGCGCACTGTGCATGCGTGAGCCTCGCTGTGCACTGTGAATGGCCAGGCAATCTTCTGGGACGTGTCCCAGAAGATTGCCGGGAGGGAGGGAGGAGAGGTGAACTTCCTTCCGGTTCTGCGACGCCAGGAGAGGAAGTGGGAGCTGGGACCCAGGCCCCCCCCCCCCCCCAAAAAAAATGCCAATTGTGGCATGTCAGGGGGTCACCTACACTTAAAGCGGAAGTTCCACTTTTGGATGGGACTTCGCTTTAAGTATTTCATAATGTGCTAGTATGCGATGCATACTAGCAAATTTTGCCATTGACTTGTAAGGGATTTTTTTTTTAAATGCAGCAGTTTACTACCGCTTATTAAGGCGGCAACACTGTATCCCTGTCTTCTATGTGTTCTCTGGCGTTGTCACCCTGTCACACAGGCTTCCTATGGAGAATACAAGTGGCCACTTCAATACACATTACACAGCAGCCCAGAGACGCTAAAAGGATGAAAAAAAGTGAACAATATTTTTAAATTGGCAATTGTTGATGTTACAGTGGGGTTGACTTACTAAAATTTGAGCAAGGAAAATCTGCTGCAGCTCTGCATAGAAACAGCTTGCAAATTGCAGTTTGATTGCCAGAATTGGATCGCATGTGATCTGATTCAGGTGCAGCAAAAAAAAGGTCATGCACCATTTTGGCGCAGATGCGGTGTGATTTGAACCCATACAAAATGAATGGCTCAAATCACACCGCACAAACATTGCATGTGATTTGCACAGGAATGCAATGCGATTTCTGTGCGAATGACATGCGGTCTCCCGCACTGCACAAGTGTGAACCCAGGCTAATTAAAAAAGCTGAAGTTGGAAGCTGATTGGCTACAATGCACAGCTACACCAGATTTTTCACTCTCCAGTTTTAGTAAATCAACACCATAGTGTTTTAGTAAATTAAATAGCATTTAGTGAGGGTTTCCATCTACTTTAAGATGCCTATGAAATAGCAATATCAGATTAGTTGCAGTCCCTTTTTCTGGATGTGTTCTTGCTGGGTGATTTTTTTTCATGTGAATTTCTCCTGCGTACTGCAAGTGTAGACTCAGGCATGCCCCCTAGTGGCACTTCAAACATATTTGCAGAGCACTGAATCAGGCCTTTCTGATTGGGCTAAGCTTTAACAGTATTGAAGATTGCCTGTGCCTTACTCCCCCTCCCACCACTACACAAAAAATATCAAATACACAAATAAAAGGGAAAAAACAAATGCAAACAACATAAAAAATTTTTAAAACCTATTTCACCTAAGCAGCTCAATGAGCAAAAATAAGATTACCGATGATGAAATTGGTAATCTTGGGTTGATATAATTTTTTTCCAAAACATTTCCACTCACCCCCACTCGGTACAAAACCCAATCACCCGAGAGCAATAAAAAAATACATCTGTAGTTTTTTTTTTTTTTTATATTCCAGAGAACATTAAGCTCAGGTACCCAGCAAATACTGTCATTTTTTTTTCTTCTAAAATATTCATTTCATATGTTCTAATTATAAAACTTATAAAGTTGCAAACGTTCCACGGCATATATTTTAACACTGAATTTTAAGGCGCGAAACCGCAGAGAAGACAGATTATGATGTTGCAGATCATTCACTCTACAGACGTCACTATGATCCTTAAAGGGTAAGTTTATCTTTTTCAGCAAATATGAAAAGGAGAACTAACTCCATGTTTGCTGGCCACCTCTCCAGACCCCACTGCACATAGCGGCCCCATGGTGATGGTGTATCGGTCTGTAGACTTCAATACACGGCCCCGAAGTGAGTATCCATCATTAAGCTTGCGATGGCAAGCGTTCACTGGTCAACACGATCATGTGACCCCGCTGACCAAAAAGAAAGAGGAAGCCTCAGATGCACTTTTCATTGGTCAGCATGGTCACATGGCTGTGCTGACCAATGAGCACTTGCCATTGTGAGTATTATGATGGCTACCTGCTCAAGATTTGTGTATTGCGGTGTACAGACCGTTACATGGGCAGCATGCGGCATCACAGCCTCTATGTGCAGCGGGGTCCACAGGGGTGGTCAGTAATTATGGAGTTAGCTCATCTTTTTATTTTTCCCGAGAAAGGTAAACTTACCCTTTAAACCTGACCTCCAGCCTTCCCTTCAGTCTTGCACAGCTGTACACACTCCTCCCTGTACCGAAATGGTACCAGAGGTCTCAAAATTTTCTAAACAGGGGGCAGTTTACTGTTTAGGAGGGCAGGATGTGGCCATCAGGAGTAGAAAATGTCCTGACATCAATGGGAGTAAACAATGCCCCATCATTGGTGTCATTGGGAGGAATTGTGCCCCATTGCTGGTGTCAGTGGGATGAATTGTGCCCCATTGCTGGTGTCATTGGGAGGAATTGTGCCCCATTGCTGGTGTCATTGGGAGGAATTGTGCCTCATCACTGTTGTCATTGGGAGGAACTGTGTCACATTGCTGGTGTCATTGGGAGGAATTTGCCCCATTGCTGGTGTCATTGGGAGGAACTGTGCCCCATTGCTGGTGTCATTGGGAGGAATTTGCCCCATTGCTGGTGTCATTGGGAGGAATTGTGCCCCATTGCTGGTGTCATTGGGAGGAACTGTGCCCCATTGCTGGTGTCATTGAGAGGAATTGTGCCCCATGGGTCGGATAAAAGCAAGCAAAGGGCCACATATGGCCGCAGTTTAGAGACCACTGGTCTAGCCCTCTCATCCCCAGCCTGGCTGTCCCTGGCCCGCCCATTTAATTTACTGGATTTCAGTTCTTCCAATCATGGAGGCTCAGCATCACATGTGGGCGTTATCTTGGTCAAATACAGCCTGCTGAAGATCGCCCGCTCCTCCAGACTGGAACCCACCTACCAAGCCATTTTGGTATTTGCATAACTCCTCCCTTGCCTGCATTGCATAGAGGAGCACAGAGACCCAGTGATGACATCACTGAGTCTATGAGTTATATAATAGGCATGGAAAGATTTTATTTAAATATTTTATCACTATGTTGATGAGGGGGGAAGGCAGACTATATAAACAGATTAAACGATATGGTCTAATTTTCATTAGTTGACTATCAGTGTCTAAGTGTATATATATATATTTGTACCAATCTATGAATTAATCCCATTAGGAACAGGCGTTGCTATTGGCTACAGTACTTCGTCTCTGTGTTCCTTAACAAGATGATATGCGATAATCCTGTGCCAGCCTGTTTATTTTCCTGTCGTTTAGCCTGATGGAGATTAATCTGTATCCGCTAGACATGTAGGCAGCTGACGATTTGATTCCTGTTGCCCTAAATGTAATAACCGAGGTTAAAGCACAAATAGGAATCTATATGAAATGGGATGAGTTTAATCTCAAAGCAATTAATTATCTGCTTAATGTTTTACCATTGATTCAACGAGCAAGGTTTGCAAATGAAGGCCGATGGTGCCAACACATCCAAGGGAAGAAACGGCATTGAATTCTTTCTTATTTAAATCCGTAATTGTTCATCGGTTAAAGCTCAACTCCAGGCACTAAAATGTGCAATAAAATATATTCCTCAAAGTCACAAAGGATATAAATTAAGTAAGAAATGCCTGTGTAAACCAAGATATTACCATGTAAAAGAAGCTGTGACATCATCACTGGGCTGTACATAGCCTATGCAGAGAGCAAAGCTGTAGGAGGGGCCCACCAGGCCCCACCGACTACAAGCTGGCTGCAGAAAATTACAGGAGGGGGCAGAGACAAGACCAGTCACCCTGTACAAGGAGAGAACAGCAGTCTTTCTTACAGGAAGGAAAAGTCTCACACTGGGTAACTGCACAGATCTGGAAGAAATACACAAAGCACACAGAGGTTCAAGGAAGAATACACATGACAAATGAATTTGTCATTTGCTTATTGCGGAGCTTTAAAGCTCCAGAGACACAGCTAAATTCCCAAAGGAAATACATATACAGTATGAGATTTAAATTTCTGTCCACCCACTCCTGAGATTTACACAGCTCCACCACACAGCACGGACCTGCCTAGCAAATGATGAGACCGGATATTTTTCTGTTGCAATTTCACTTTTACTCACAGGTTCCCCTATTCCCAAGCAGGGAATGGAAGTTGAAAGGAATAGAAGCATATTGATAAGCTCATCTGCCACACAAATACCCTTCTCTTGGTCTACCCAACCACATATCTCAGTTTTGGTAGACTCCATAATGTATCCAATAAATGGTCTTTTGGTTTACCCAACCGCATATCTCTGTCTTGGTAAATTCCATACCATAAACAATAAATGGCCTTCTTTTGGTCTATCCAACCACGTAGCTCAGTTTCGATAGAATCCATAATGTAACCAATAAATGGTCTTCTTTTGGTCTGCCCAACCATGCATCTCAGTTTTGGTAGGTTCCATAATGTAACCAATACATTCCTTCCATTGGTCTACCCAACTGTGTACCTCAGTTTTGATAGATTCCATACCAAAATCAATAAATGGCCTTCTTTTGATCTACCCAACCGCACATCTCAGTTTTGGTAGATTCTGTAGAGTTAAAGCAGATCTAAACTTGAACATGGCCAAAAACCAGAGTGCTGTCACATGAGGATTAGGGGAAGAGCACAGAGTCCTGAATCAGGTTTGGTATGTTCTATGTTGAAACTTGCACCAAAATTTTGGAAGGCGGCAGCAAAGTATGGAGGACCATGGGACACGTAACTATTGAACTTGGGTTGAAGGTTGCTGAAATCTGAACCTGTTATTTTGTGTAGTCCAAAGTACAGGTTGACTTTAAATGTGCAGGACCTAGATGGAATCTGGAAAAATAACTAGTGGCCTAATGTCCACAAATGGCATAACAGCTTTTGGCATACTTCTAGAAGGTCCCAGTGTTTTATCCTTTGTGGTGCATAGGCAGCCCATTCATTATGAATGGGCTGCCTTAATGCACTGCATGGTAAAGCATTACCATTAATACTTGAAAGTGAATGAGCCCTCATGCTTGATTTCATGGCTCCTTCCATAATCCTAATGTCATTCTTCTAATTTTACAGCCCGGCGGTCCTCTCCTTAACGATGCCCAATGTTTTCCACTTGTTAGACTAATCTCAGAATGGGCGTATAGGCCTTTCACATTGGATTTGCTGGTATGTGTCATTTCCATTAGGCATGGCACCAAAAACCACTCAGAGCCCATAAAACTTGGTTAAAGTCAATAGAGTGCAATATATTATTTTCACCTTGTAGATGAAGGGAGGCATTCCTCACAATCATCTCAGTGACAGATTTTATTCATTAAAGTGCAAAGCCTCTGCATGCTGGACACCAGTCATATACCTTTTACTTGCAATTTAAATTTGCAATTTAAAAAAATTAAACAGAAAAAAAAAACACTTTTGGGCTTTCGTAATCATTTTATAACAAGGTTAATGATATGAGGATGTTTTTATGAGATGTGTTACACCATTTCGAGGATAAAAAAAAACTTCCTGTTGTCATGTTTTGTGGCTAAATGCCTAATCGCTCTTTGTTTTACAACAGTGGGTTGAACTCTCCAAGCTTCAACAATCATTCTTTGCCATAATGACTGTTATTTTCATCAAGGTCAACCAATAAAGTAGAAATAAAAGTCACCTGGCTAAAAATAAAAAAAAATGGCAAATAATACATTAAAAAACCAATTGCACCATCTATGGCCATCTTAAGGGAGCTCTTCAATGATCACCAATGTACAGAGCTTTCTTTCCGCTGTTCACGATAGCATAGCATAGCATACCATAGTTCAGCCTTTATCAACCATGGTTCCATGGAACCCTAGGGTTCTTCTACAGCAGTGGTTCTCAACTCCTGTCCTCGGGACCCACTAACAGGCCAGGTTTGCAGGATAACTGAAATACATCACAGGTGATATCATTTGCTGCTCAGTGGTTGCAGTATTCTAGTCTGCATCTCCCCAAGGTAATACTTAAAATCTGGCCTGTTGGTGGGTCCTGAGGACCACTGTTCTAGAGTATACTTGGGGTTTCGTGAGAGACAAGCAATTTCAGCCTCTATGAAATCTTTTACTATAGTGGACACTACATAAAGTCAATAGGACGTTTGGACCGGACAATCACCCAGGGCTCCTGTCCTCAACTCTTGGTGACGACATCTTCTTGGGATCCCAAGGTACCTTGGTACCAACTATTTCCGACTTGATACCATACGATACGATACGATAGCACTTGTCGCCTTTCTTTCGAGACATGTAACCACTAGTAACTTCTCGAGGGAATTCTACCGGTATCTACCACGTTAACCAAAAAATTACATAATAAACGGTAAAAAAAAAT
>BLSH010074503.1:0-13444 GCA_018402905.1 Glandirana rugosa | reverse complement strand
GAAACTCTCCATCACAAACGGGGGGTTTTATATGTCGTGGTCGGCGGTGACGAGTCTACAATAAAGGATGGATCTGACACTCTCGAGGAAGGAATATGTTGTGTTTAGAACAACAGACCTATGTCTACGACATTCTTGTCTCCTTCTTCCATCTGTTACCTCCATTAGAATATTAGTATCACTCTACGCCGTTATGTTAGTAATTTAAGATAAGTTTGTTCGACAATAGAAAAATTAATGTATATACGTCTGACACACACGGTTTGGGACTGGGGCACAATCTTCTTTTAACTTAGACAACAAGATTTGTGTTGTATAAGGAAGGAGCTCTCACAGTCTAGGTAGGAAATAACATCTGAGCAGTGGCGGCTGGTGCTGTATATTTTGGGGGGCAAACACTACCTCTCAAAGCCCACCCCCCCTCCCAGTCGGTCAGTTGCTCGGTCAAACCCCCCCCCACCAGCCCCGCATTTACTCCATCTAAGTCACGGGCAGCTTCGGCTCCTACCTGTGTCTCCTCCTCCTCGGCAGTGGCTTCCTCCTCCGTGGCTTCACCCTGCATCTCTGGCTTCCCTCCTCCTCCCTTCAGCAGCCAATACGATTGCTTCTCCTCTCAGCCAATCGGGTCTTAAGACCTGCTTCCTGAGTGGCCAGGAGCAGAATCAGGGAGACAATAGCGAATATTAATTTGCTTTTGTCACACAACTGGGTGGGCTCAGGGCTCAGTGTTTTGAAGCCAATTAGAACCTCAGGCTCTAATCATGTGCTGCAAAAAAATAGAAAACATTGAAATCCATGCATCCGGCGCCCTACATGTAGATTAGGGGCCAGGCGCATGGAATGGGGGGCGGTGCCCCTGCGCCCCTTATGAGCGGGCCGCCACTGCTCCTGACAATAAAATTTAGGAAAGAACTCCAGCCAAACATATTCCTTTATGATTCAGGTGGAGTGAGAAAAAAATAGAACCTTCCTATGGTTCATTTTTCAGTTTGAATTCCACTAGAATCTTGAACTGAAGCACCGCATTGATATATTCAAGTTTAGAGACAAGTTTATTCCAGTGATAGGCTTCACCCCCCTTCATCAAGGCTCAGGGTCAATTCACACTAGGTGCATTGGACGGGCTGTGCTGAGCTAGCTGCCCCAAAGTAAAGACAAAGCAATTTGCCTTGTTTACAATTACATCAGTTCACAACATTGCACTGCGACATTTTAACTAATTATTAATTCATTCATTAACCTAAATGAACAATTATATATACAGTGCTCAGCATAAATGAATACACCCCAACAGATTTGTCAGAAAACCTTTCCTTTCAGAATCAACATTTTCTATGGGGCAATGTGCTACAAAATGCTCCCACAAATGTGGGCCATTGATTGCAACCAAGATTTGTTAATTTGCACACACAAAAAAGTATTTTTCCTAACAAATCAATTTAAGACCATGTTGCAAAAATGAATACACCCCAATAAAAGTCTTAGTAGCAAAGCTAAATTTTAGACAACAAAATCCTAATTAACAAAAATTCAACTACAAGTGAGTCTAATTATTCATTAACCGCTTGCCGACCAGCCGCTGTTGTTTGATGGCGACAGGTTGGCTCTCCTGCGCATATCACCATAGCTGTAAGGAGGTTCGTGCACAAGCAATAGGGGGCACGCGTGTGCCCATTGTGCGCTGCAGGAGCGTGCTTGCGGGCAGACTCGATGTCTGCCGGCGACCCGCGATCGCCTGTTATAGAGGCAGAACGGCGATCTGCCTATGTAAACAAGGCATATCCCCGTTCTGTCAGGGGACATGACACTGATCTACTGTTCACGGTGATCGGGAACAGTGAGATCTGTCATGCCCCTGCCAGCCCAGCCCCCCTACAGTTAGAACACACCCAAGTAACACAGTTAACCCCTTGATCGCCACCTAGAGTTAACCCCTTCCCTGCCAGTGTCATTTTTACGTTGATCGCTGCATTTTTATAGCACTGATCACTGTAATAATGTCAGTGGTCCCCAGAAAGTGTCACTTGGGGTTTGACTTGTCTGCTCCAATGTCATAGTGACGCTAAAAATCGCAGATCGCCGCCATTACCAGTAAAAAAATAAATAAATAAAAGTCCCCAAATCTACCCTACAGTTTGTAGACGCAATAACTTTTGCGCAAACCAATCAATATACGCCTATTGCGATTTTTTTTTTTTAACAAAAGAAGAATATATATCGGCCTAAATTGATGAATAAATGTGTTTTTTTATAATTTTTTTTGGATACGTATTATAGCAAAAAGTATAAGAATTGTTTTTTTTTTCAAAATTGTCGCTCTTTATTTGTTTATATCTCAAAAAAATAAAAACTGCAGAGGTAATCAAATGCAACCAAAAGAAAGCTCTATTTGTGAGAAAAAAAGGACGTCAATTTTGTTTGGGTACAACGTCGCATGACCGCGCAATTGTCAGTTAAAGCGACGCAGTGCCGAATTGTAAAAAATGGCCTGGTCAGGAAGGGGGTAAATCCTTCCGCAGCTGATGTGGTTAAACAGGTGTCCAGCAGACATAAAAGATTTAATAAGGTCGTAAAAGATTATAAAAGGGCGTTACTTAACAAAGAAAACCCCTTCCCATTTTGTGCTGTCAGCAATGGCACCACATGGAAGAGAAAAGTCACAAGGCCTTAGAAAGAAAATCATTACTTTACACAAGAAAGGTGAAGGCTACAAGAAGATCAGCAAAGCTTTACTTATCAACCAGAATACTGTAGCAAAAGCGATACAAACATTTAACAAAGGTGGAACTACAACCATCTCACAGCAGGACCATCTTAATAGCATTATGGGCCCCTGGGCAATGTAATACACTTGGGCCCTGTACCAGCTTGCCCCAATTTACACACCAACTCTCAAGAATTAAAGTATAAATGGTTAATAGAATTAAGCATATATTTATTAGTACTTTCAATAAAATCGATTTTAAACAATAAAAAAATGCCATAAATCAAAGACTAATCAACACAAAGAACAGAAGGGCACAATACAAGTTCTGGGACACTCTCCGGGACACAGCTATCCCAGGACAGCTTAGTAAAAAGCATGACTGTCCAGGACAGTTGGCAAGTATGATGTAATGCAAGATTATCATGGGGCCCCCATGCACCTGGGGCCCCTGGGCAGTGCCCAGGGGTGCCCATGCATTAAGACAGTCCTGTCTCACAGAGACGTCCAGGCCTTCCATGGAGGTTAACACCTAGACAGGAGCGTCTTCTGATGAGAAGGGTTAAAGAAAATCGCCATGCAAGTTCACTGCAGTTAGCTAAAGAAGTAGAAAGCCAAACTGTGGTGATTGTTTACTGTGGCACAATATGGCATGCAGTGCAGAGGAATGGCATGCATGGGTATCGTCCATGAAGGAAGCCTCTCCTAAATCCCATACACAAAAATGACTGCCTAGAATTTGCCAGGGCCCATGCTGAAAATGAAGAAGACTACTGGGACTCTGTACTCTGGAGTGATGAGACCGAGATAAATGTTTTTCGAACTGATGGCTTCAAAACTGTATGGCATCGCAAAGGTGAGGAGTACAAAGGAAAATGCATGGTGCCTTCAGTGAAACATGGTGGTGGCAGTGTCCTGTGGGGCTGCAGGAGTGCCGCTGGTGTTGGGGAGCTGCATTTCATCGATGGTATTGTGAATTCACAGATGCTCTATATTGAAAGAAAAGATGTTACCATCACTCCGTGCCCTTGGTCATCGTGCACTTTTCCAACATGCCAATGATCCAAAACATACATCTAAGGCCACTTTTTCTTTTTTGAAGAACAGGGTGAAAGTGATTCAGTGGCCTGCCCATCATTGCAGCCTGATCAGTGCCCATCAATGCAGCCTGATCAGTGCCCATCAATGCAGCCTCATCAGTGCCCTGCAGCCTCATCAGTGTCCATCAATGCAGCCTTATTAGTGCACATCAATGCAGCCTGATCAGTGCCCATCAATGCAGCCTGATCAGTGCCCATCAATGCAGCCTGATCAGTGCCCATCAATGCAGCATGATCAGTGCCCATTAATGCAGCCTCATCATGTATTTCTCCTAATCTGAACCCAATGGAACACCTATGGGGAATTCTGAAGAGACAAGTTGAGCATCACTCTCCATCCAGCATCCAGGCTCTAAAAAAGGTGGTTCTTTAAGAATGGAAAAAGATAGATGTTGCAACTTGTTCATTCCATACCTAGATGACTTGGTGCTGTCCTTACAAATCATGGAGTTTGGAGGTCATACAGAATACTAGATGCAGTAGTTTTTGTTGTGAGGTGTATTCATTTTTGCATCAACTAATTTGAGTAAAACTGAAGATTTTGTCATCTAAGTAATATTATTAACCTTACTTTCATGTAATGAGCTAAACAAATGTTCTATAAAACTCAGTTTTGTCAACATGTTGGAAATTGTTCTTGTGTTCATTGAGATATTAATTAAACTCTTACTTTTCAAAAGGGGTGTACTCATTTATGCTGAGCGCTGTATATTTACTGTATATATATATATATATATACACACACACAGTATCTCACAAAAGTGAGTACACCCCTCACATTTTTGTAAATATTTTATTCTATCTTTTCATGTGACAACACTGAAGAAATGACACTTTGCTACAATGTAAAGTAGTGAGTGTACAGCTTGTATAACAGTGTAAATTTGCTGTCCCCTCAAAATAACTCAACACACAGCCATTAACCCCTTCAGCCCTGGAAGGATTTACCCACTTCCTGACCAGGGCATTTTTTACGATACGGCACTGCATCGTTTTAACTAACAGTTGGGCTGTCATGCGACGCTGTACCTAAACAAAATTGACGTCCTTTTTTTCCCACAAATAGAGCTTTCTTTTGGTGGTATTTGATCACCTCTGTGGTTTTTATTTTTTTGTGCTATATACAAAAAAAGAGTGAACATTTCGAACAAAAAAAAAATGTTTTTTTTACTTTCTGCTATAATAAATATCCAACAAAAAAATATAAAAAAACATTATTATATATTCCTCTACATATTTTTGGTTAAAAAATCCCAATAAGCGTATATTGATTGGTTTGCACAAAAGTTATCGCATATACTAACTATGGGATAGATTTAGGGACTTTTATTTTTTTTTATTGTTTTTACTGGTAATGGTGGCAATCTGCGATTTTTAGCGGGGCTACGAAATTGCGGCAGACAAACCTGACCCCAAATGACACTTTTTGGGGACCAGTGACATTATTACATTGATCAGTGCTATAAAAATGTATTGATCAATATATAAATGACACTGGCAGGGAAGGGGTTAACACTAGGGGGTGATCAAGGGGATAATTGTGTTCCCTGGGTGTGTTTTAACTGTGTGGGGGATAGGCTGCCACTGGGAACACAAGATTTCTGATATGTCATCTGGCAGAACGGGGATCCGCCTTGCTTATATAGGCAGATCCCCGCTCTGCCTCTGTACACCGTATCCTCAGGTCGCCGGCAGACATTGAGTCTGCCGGGCCCGTGGGCACGCTCCCGTGGTGCGCAGCAGGTCGCTATTTCACACACAGGATAGATAGATAGATAGATAGATAGATAGATAGATAGATAGATAGATAGATAGATAGATAGAAAGATAGATACTAATTAATTGCATATATATATATATATATATTTATTTCATGTATTACATGTACTTAATATTACTGTATATAGTACTTATAAATTATTCATAATAAAATAAATTAATTAAATTGTGACATTTCAGTAAAGTTTTGAGAATAAAAATAGCTGCGGCAGATGCTGTGCAAACAAACCTGTTGTCAAAACACCCAAATACAGGAAATATATACCGGTAAATTCAAATCAAATAAAATAAATACAAATAGAAAAAATGTAAGTAATATATATATATATATATATATATATATATATATATATATATACACACACACACACATTTTATATATATATTACAGGATTTAAAAAACTTTTTTTTTTAATGGAATTATATTTTATTAGAGGAGAATTTACAGATGCTGCCGGCTGGCAGTTTAAGTTTCCGAGTGACAGCACAACCACAACAAATCACACTTATTCCAAGCAAGAAAAACACCCGAAAAAGTATGCTGGGTGACTGCTTTTAAAAAGCCACAAAATACTCAAATGCAATGTATGGAGTGGCTCTGAAAGTTAATTTGATTTTTCGTGATAAGCGTTTGCGAGTCATTTGTAAAATGATAATCGCACATTATGATAAGTGAGCATTAGAGAGCGCTGTTAATGCTGCGGCCGGCCTTAGAAATGCCTCACTTAAGCAGAGCTGAATTCAGTCATTTTGTAACTATTAAAAATTTAAAAAATAAAAAAACGTTGCATTTCACTCTAATCGACTTATCAGCTTTGTGACCGTTGCCACAGTATGAATGCTAAGTGGTCTGCTATTTAAAGGACTAGGCTCTAATTAAACAAAAGGATATTGTTTTATAATAAAGAACTGCTGAATTCACTAAATGTAACCATTTATCCATTTCACCCATTATCCTTTCCATAGAACAGCTGCTAAAAAGGTAATACTAAAAAGATAGTACAGGACAGCCTTATTAGGAAAGTGACATCACAGGGGGCAGCGCTCATATTTCCCTGCGTGCTCTGCCATAAATAAAAGTACTGAAAAAGTCAACGTGTAGGAGTGCCAAACATGAAGATAGGATGGGTAGAATTTTTTTTTTTGTACAGATCTTCAAAAAACATGCGCGCCATTGCGTTTTGAGGTGTTGAAATGCCTCTTCTTCAAGGCAAGGTAAAAATAGAGGGTATAAGTTAGTCTCAATTAAGTCATTATGTCTTTAAATGGTTATATGTAAGATAAAATAGATAAAACGTGTAAAAACCACATAAATAAAGTACATTTTTCTATAGCTTCTAAATATAAAAGAGTAATATCAAACAACATCCTAGAAAGTAGATGATGGATATGTACAAAAAAATAAAAAATGGTGCTACCATATAAATAAATGCAAGATCCCACTGGGTACTGCACAGTAAGTGGCAAGGTGTGCATTTTCTATTGTCCCAATCCAGTACCAGTCTCAGTTCAGAAGCACCAATCCACTGTCTCCATATCAGTAAAGCTTGTTCGCATGCTGATGGCCTCTGGCCAGTGAAAAGCCTTACTAAAAGTCCATAGTGGGGAGAGTGTCCTTCCTCTGACTCGTTTAGATGTGTGTGTCTCAAGAACAACACAAGATCAGTTTTCATTAGCTGGTTAGACCATTCAAAACATTGCAATTAAAGAACCAACAGAAAGCATGGAGAGCAACCAAGATCCTCCCTTCATGACCATGTTCTCCATCTGAGTACCTAATCAACTCCACCAAACCCATCTCGGCTGCAACTTCACTTGATCCTGGGCCACCAGTCTGCTAAGTCTTTACCCATTGCGTTCCTCCCGCTAACTTCTATATGTCCCATATGTTCCCCCAGTATCTTTGTCTTTCCACTTATGTCTGAGAAGGTTCTCACTTATCCAATTAGTGGAAATATTCAACTGGCCTTTGTCTTTAAGGTAAAGATGTTTCCCTACTAATCAGTAGGAGGACTAAACTAAGTGGGTAACTAGTAGTAGACGGCCACAGACAGCTGGACTTGTTTTGATTGTGGAACTGTTTTGTCACTAATCCAAGAAGCTTTTTCATTTTTAATAAGTTTTGGGATTTTATTCCAGCCTTTAGAGCAGTGGTTCTCAACTCCGGTCCTCGGGACCCCCCAACAGGCCAGGTTTGCAGGATAACTGAAATACATCACAGGTGATATAATTTGCTGCTCAGTGATTGCAGTATTCTAGTCTGCATCTCCCCAAGGTAATACTTAAAATCTGGCCTCTTGGTGGGTCCCGAGAACCGGAGTTGAGAATCATTGCTTTAGAGCCATGCAGGTAACTTGATCATCTTTATTCAAACACTGTGATATCAGGAGATGGGTCAAGGCAGATGTCAAGAACATGGCAGGGAGGATGAAAGATTGTGAAACCTCCGTGTTCTTTGGATTATTTAATTCAGAATGGGATGGTTCCACAAATGCTCACACCTCCTTCTATTTTCTGGTACAATCAATATCTGCCTTATCACATTTAATGGCTAATGATGAGCTAAGGTTCATACCAAACCCTGTTCGTCCTGAACTCACAGGAAGCTGTCAAACAGTAGACCTCAAACCCGTACTGGGATGCTGATGACATCATTGTCCTATTATATTGTCCAAATATGGTCAATAATGTCACCAGCAACCCCTTTGATACTGTATGTGCAATGAGGCAGTTGATTAGGCCAGCAGCCTGCTATCATTAGACAGTCACTATTTATAACATAGGGATTGGATGAAGGTGAATAAGTTAGCCGTGTGGTTGGATAAGTGTAAAAACATCTTTTAGTCTCAAAGTAAAACAAAACAACGTGAGCGCCAGACCAATTGATGAAAGACCCCAATTTACTTTAATAGTTCAAAGAATGATCACATAAATCAGCCTTTTGTGATCATTCTTTGAACTATTAATGCGATTTGGACTCTTTCATCAATTGGTCTGGCGCATCTGTTGTTTTAATTTATTTGAAGTCTTGTTCTGGTGCCAACTGGAAGGAAGACCTCTTTCACACGAGCAACCTCACCAGTACCAGTGAGCTCATTGAATGATTATGTTCTTTTCCCTCCTAAGTAGTCTCAGAGCTTCTTGGAGATGTCTTTTTGTTGACTACTTCTAGCTGTCCACTTAGTTACACTTTCCTACCAATCCAACCTCTTCTATCAAAAATGAAAAGAATTATGAGTGTAGCTATGGTGAGGTCAAGCCTATCCCCATCAAATAATATTGATGCTAAAAGCTGTCTGTCCTTCCCGTCTCAAAAAATTGTGAGGTATTGATGACACCATCATTGCCTGAGAATTTACAGGACCTGACAATTAGTCCTGTGTGTCCCCAGGTGCCAAGGAGAGCAAATTAATGAGATTTCAGAGAGAACAATCTCATTGTGAGCCTGGTTATTTTAAGGGCACCTAGCCATTCTCCCGCTAAACATTCCACTCTTAATTATTCGAGTAATGAAATGTCATTTAAATCCCCTATCTCTCGTGCCAGGGTCATCGTGACTCAAACGAAGACAGACATCGATTTATGCAAAAGTGACAATCTTTGTATTCTAGAAGATTATTAGTTCGGACTTTTAAAGTGGACCTAGCATCACATATTTTTATGTTAAGTGCATGCTAAGTAATGTGTCATTGTAACTCTTTAAAGTATTTATCCCCTCTTACAAAGATCACAGTACTCCCCCTGAAATCCCTTCATTTGTTTTTCTGTCCAGAAGGATGGTGCCATCTTTATTCAGGTATCATCCAGGGTCAGCATCTACTTCCTGGAAAGGATGCCCATCAGAGATGACGCAGACATGTATATCTAGGTGTCTGTGCAGTTTTTGGCTATATTCACAAGCATCTGACACAGATAAGCCCCTGTTGCAGCCCCTTAATACAAAGTTACAATGTATAGTCTTATCACTGGGGGGAGAGGGGGCTAAGAGAAATGCTTTTTCCTGGCAGTCTAGGGAGAAAGTCCCTAAACTGGAGTCTTGGATGGCTGATAAAAGGTGGAGTTGTTCTGAACAAAATATACCACTGGTAAATATGTCAGGAATTAATTCATGTAGGTCCAGTAATAGGGCAAGCTGAGCTATTGTGGCCAATCAGCCACAATCAGCCAATCAGAGACTGCCGAAAACCAATGTCTGATCGGCTGTTTGCATTTTGAAAAAATGCCAATTAAAGCTACAGAATCGGAATACCTTCTTCTCCTTGGATGTCCTAAGGAATCTATTGCCAGAAAGCTCTGGGAGGGTTTGACACAACATTCTTTACAGGTTTAAAGAAACCTGAAAAAAGAAAATAATTATGCTGTTATTGCTAGACTTTTCTTTTGAAAATAATAAATGTGGGAGGGGTTATACATTCTGTTGGACCATTGTTGGTCAAGAAACTTTCAGAGAGACTCTTGGTACGAAAGGAGATCTGCTATCCAAAATGCCAAAGGTCAATCAAATTCAATTTTGTAATGCCCATGGCCAATGGCTGCTCTTGCAAAAAGGGTGCCCTAGCAGGGTATGTTGTTGAATGTATTTTGAACCCTTGTTGTCCACACAATTTTTATATCAAAACAACTCATGTGGCTACTTTCAGTTCTTATAAATATACATTTAACCTCCAAGCCCTGATGAAGGGGGAATGCTCAGACCCCCAAAACACATAGGGATTGATTTATTAAAAACTGGAGAGAGCATAATCTGTTGCAGCTGTGCATAGCAGCCAATCAGCATCTAAGATCAGCTTGTTCAGTTAACCACTTGCGGACCGCCCACCATATATTTACTATGGCAGGGTGGCCACTCTGTGCCAGATCATGTACCTAGAACGTGATCTGACACTTCCAGGTCTGGGGCGCGTGCGTGCGCCGCCGGTGACCCGCTCCTGCTGTGATTCTACAGACTCGATGTCTGCCGGCACCAGCCGATTACACAGGGCACAGGCAGAATGACGATCTGCCTATGTAAACAAGGCAGATTGTCATTGTGTCAGAAAGGAAGGCATTGATCCTGTGTTTCTGCTAAGGAGGAACATGGATCTTTGCCTTCCCTAGTCAAAGCACCTCCCCCACAGTGAGTAAGCACAACCTAGGCACACAGTTAACCCTTTGATCGTCCCTGATGTTAACCCCTTCCCTGCCAGTGTCATTAGTACAGTGGCAGTGCATATTTTTTTAGCACTGATTACTGTATTAGTGTCACTGGTTCCCAAAAAGCGTCAAAAGTGCCAGTCAAGTGTCCAATTTGTCCGTCGCAATATCGCAGTCCCGCTATAAGTCGCCGATCACCGCCAATACTAGTAAAAAAAAAAATTAATTATTTAAAATAACCCTATAGTTTGTAGACGCTATAACTTTTGCGCAAACCAATCAATATACCCTTCTTGGGATTTTTTTTTGCCCAAAATATGTAGCAGAATACATATTGGCATAAATTGATGAAGAAATTTGATTTTTTTTTTTACATTTTTTTATTGGGTTTGTTTTATAGTAGAAAGTTAAAATTATTATTATTTTTTTTTAATTTCGCTCTTCTTTTGTTTATAGCGCAAAAAATAAAAACCGCAGAGGTGATCAAATACCACCAAAAAAAAGCTCCATTTGTGGGAAAAAAGGACGTCAGTTTTATTTGGGTACAGCGCTGCACGACCGCTCAATTGTCAGTTAAAACCACGCGGTGCCCTATCGCAAAAAATGGCCTGGTCAGGAAGGGGGTAAAACCTTTCTGGGGCTTAAATGGTTACGTTTTGACAAGAAAAATGGAAGCTGATTTATATGAAGAGTTGCACCAGATTTTGCACTCTCCAGTTTTAGTAACTCAACCCCATTGGCAATTGTGTTCTATTATCTGTTGAACAACTAAAGTTTTCTTGGACATATTTTGGTCTGGTGTTCTTATGGAACATCTAAGATTATTATTGCTGTCTGTCTGTCTATGTGTATAAGGGGAGATAATCCTGAAAGGAGGGTAAACCCCACTGTTGAGAGCTTCCACAGGTACAGGTGTCCATATTGGAAGATTGTCCCTCACTTCCTTTTCTGGTGATGGCCATAAAATTTCAGATTTCCCATGGCTTTCAGTCCCAAGTGACAATTATCACCAGAACGAATAAAGTGAATTTCCCCAGTAAGGGCACAGACAGCAGATTTTTCTTGATGTTGAGGAGACTTCCTTTCACTTCCTGTTGTAAATTCAAGTGAAGGAGAAATCTCTCCAGTAAGATGCAGATAGCAAAACAAATTTGATAAAGGTTCTAATTCTCTCTAAAAAAAAACAAAAAGGTTTTTACGAGAGGCCACTTTAAATATGGACATTTTCGAGTATCTTAGCAGGTCCATTCTGCTGCCCTAGACCCAAGTATTTGAAGCCTCTCTACAAATCCAATCAGCATAGGCTCTAAATACAACCTCTCCTGGCCTTCGTAAGCAGCGGTGGCCGACATTTTGCGTGGCGATTCAAGCCTTCTTCCTCAATCCTGTCTCATTTCTAGTAAATTGATAGCTGTATCCTTTGTGATTTATTTCTGTCTCACAATATGGCTGGCACAGTTCCTCGCAGTGCACTTTACGATGAGACATTTCACAATAGCACAGGAGTCAGGAGAATATTTTGTAAAACTTGTTCGGTGTTTCTTGACTGGCTGCCACATCTTCGGCTAATTACGCCAGGAGTTCCTGAAAAACCTCCTGCTTCAGCTTCTCGGATTTAACTCTCAAGGTTAAATGGAGAATAGAGTGGCGTCACCGCTGGGAGAACACCGCAGACAAAATGGAGATGGGTATTAAAAGGCCAGGTAGCTGGAAATAAATCTTAGGCCGCCACTGATAAAAAGATCTTGTAGGTGACGGTGGCACCTGTTCTAGAAGATGTTCTAGTTTTGTTGACATCCTTCATGACTATCATTCTTGGCCCATCCTAATATTACATTCAGCTCATGAATGATAACAGTATTGTTGCTTTCTACTACAGAAGAAGGTATAAGCTTAGAACCCAACAAATCATGAATCATCTACAATATGGGCAGGAGCCTAGGGCCAGTTACAAACTTCATACTCCTGTGGTAAACCAGGGAGGTAAAGCAACTGGTTAAAGCTGTGCATTTACAAGAAATGTGCATACAGGAGGAGAGAGAGCAAAGAAATGATCTCTTCCATTTTTTTACTGTCCAATCACAGGCTGGGGGCGGGGAGGCGACCTAGCTGTATTGCTTAATTGCAGCAGCGAAAAGAAAGGTAACCAGGCTAGCTGTGATATTTAGTAAGAATATGTAAATGTCTGGCTTGATGGAAATACAACTAGCTCATTCATCCACAAGGCAACATAGGCAAAGGCAGATGTATAGGTAGTGCAGTTACAACCTTTATACTCCTTTTTTAAGCCAGGGAGATACTACAGCTGATCAAAGCTGTGCATCTACAAGAACTGAGCTGACAGGAGGAGAGGGCAGAGAGAAGACTTCATCAGTCTTTACTGTCCAGTCACAGGCTGGGGTGGGGAGGTGACATAGCTGTGTTGCTTAACTGCAGCAGAGAAAAGTCAGCTCACCAGACTGGCTGTGATATTTAGTAGGACTATGTAAATGTTAGAACTGGGTTGGTAGAAATACAATGAGCTGAATCATCCACAAGGCAATATAGGCAGGAGCCTAAGGCCCAGTAAATATTCAGAGGGCCCAGCTACAACCTGCATTCTCCTGCAGTAAACCAGGGGGGATACTACAACTGTTCAAACCTGTGTATCTACAAGAAAGGGTTGTGTTGACAGGAGGAGAGGACAGAGAGTTCATTAAAGTCATGGCGCCCCTGCAAACGTTTAGCA
>BLSH010074502.1:1065442-1114657 GCA_018402905.1 Glandirana rugosa | reverse complement strand
GGGGGATACTACAACTGTTCAAACCTGTGTATCTACAAGAAAGGGTTGTGTTGACAGGAGGAGAGGACAGAGAGTTCATTAAAGTCATGGCGCCCCTGCAAACGTTTAGCAAGTCCTGCAGACCAGTGAAACTTCCTCTAGTTCTTTAACAGCTCTTGAATTTTGTGTTTTCCTGCAAAAGTCATTTGACTCAGCAGGAGGATCCGAAAATGGGAACATGTCAAATAACTGGCACTTGCCCTTTTAAGAACACCCACAACAGAAAGCCATTTAATCAAGGTCTTCAGAAATAGTTCCGCTCTGCTTGACTGCTTGCTCGGCTGCTGGCCTGTACTTGATTCCAAACATGACTTCTTATTTACATCACGAGCAGCGGCTAAAGCCGTGCTTCCAGTATAGGAGGTGTCAGGTCTAAGACGTACGCGCCCCCATACGCTCAGCAGTGTACCCATAGGCTTCAAAAGGGCCCATATGGCTGAAATCACGCCATTTGTGGGAAAGAAAGGCATTAAGAGGGAACGTTGCCAGCTACCCTTAGGCACTGCATTCCCTTGGTTTTCTGCTGTGATGTGAAGTTTTTTTTACAGCTAAATTAACATTGGCTTCTTATACCCTGCGGTGACTTACAAGCAAATACATCGTTTTGTAATATGTATATTTGTTTCCATGCAAATGTCCTTATTTGAGTGTTTATGTGTATGTGCATGAGAGAGATTGACATAGTCAACTTTTTCTTATAACCAAAGGCAATTTCTGTTTTTTAAACAATATTCCATCTTTGATGCCCTTTACCAACACCTTCTTCAGGTTCCAAAAGCAATATTTATGACTCTTTTTAAGTATTGTCCTTTTTTTCTCTCATTACATTCCCTTGACAAAGAGCCGTAGATTACGGTATGCATAGAGCATCTGGTCACCAATTTCACATTTTATCATTATGGACTGATACACTATTTTTTCTACCCGCTTAAGTCTAGCATATCTATATCTTTGAACTTAGTTGGCTATAAGTGTAGACTGGGCAAGCAACGTGAAGGAGTAAAGCTGTGCAACTATGTTACCAATTCCCCCATGGGAGGTTCCTCTAGAATGGGCCTTCCTGCACTTGAGTTAACCCCTGACTATGTGTGGAACAGTTGGTGCCGCCAATGACCATGGGTTTTTTGGACTTGGTTAAATCGGTAGTAAACCCATGCATTTAACAAGTTAAAAACCAGTCACATTTCCGGAAATGTAACACTCCCATTGGTTGTGCTCTAAACCAAACTGTCAAACCATCCAATGGCTGGTGTCATAGCTGATCACATGTGCAGCATCATGGCAGTTGTAGATTAAACAGAGGCAAAGATGGCAGCTTCCTTGGCTGAAAATGATAGGAGGGTTTACTACCACTTTAAGCACCATAAGTGATGTTACATTATGTTATTGTTACTTCAATGCCATAATTTGGGACTTGTATTGACTTAACTTGAAGTAAAGGTGATGGACTTGGCTTCTGACTTTAGGTGTGTTATTCAAAGAGGATGTCTAAATACCTGATTCATAGTGCGAGAAGATACTTGAGTAAGGAGAGAGGAGCTCCTGGTGTCCAGAATAAGATAACTCTTGATGAAGAATATAATTGTTTATTAAAGTAGCAGCACATATCTCCAAAGAGAGATCAAAGAGAGATCAAAACCATCATTCACCCGCAGAACCACTTAATATCTATCACAAACCATTCTACTGGTCCTCTAGCTCGAACTAATTGATTCATAGCATGTAAAGTTGGTCTGTACACAATTAGGCCACTGGCGGCTGTACGTGTGCTGTTACATAATATGTTACATCAGTGCTGGTGAACAGGATCTTGAAAATAAGAACAAGATTAATCCTGGTTGGGTCAGGTGATTAAGAGAAAACTTTGACCTTCTGATGATGAAGAGGAGCCCTCAATGGAACATGTGTCTTTTGACCTGGGTCCCCATTTCTCATAGGCTCCAGGTGCTCAGTTCAACTTTCAAAGCCTTAAGCCTCGTACACACGGGACGACGATCGAATACAACAGGTCGTACTAACGACCGTTGTATGCGATATCGATCGTTCGTATGCGCGATTAGAACAGTCGAACATACGACGGTCGTACAAGGGAGTTGTATGGGCAAACTAGAAAACTTGGTCGTACCAACAAGCGCTCATACGACCGTTGTATCGTGTGTACAGAGCAGTTGGTACAACAAGTTGTATTGTGCAAAACACGCATGCTCAGAAGTCAGGAATGGCCAGATTCTAATTACATGCACCTGAACGTTCTTCTGCAGTCATACGATCGTGTAGTGCAGTCAGTATGCAAGTTACATTATGCAACATACGATTTGTGACGATCGTACGTACGATCGTCGTCCCGTGTGTACGAGGCTTAAGGCTGAACAGTTTTTGCTCATTATTACTAGGCTTTTGGGTTTGAGGGTTTTTTTATCTTTATACCCGCCTTTGCCTCTTATTTACATACATTGTATGAGCTTTATTTATTATGTTGCACCTATTCTGTTCTTGGTGAGATGTTAGCGCTGATGGTACCTACAACAACGGCAGATACAACTTTTATCCTGTTTTACGTTTTGAGAACATTTTTGTAGATTCCTTCTCCATGGTTCCTGCAGTGTCCACTTCAGCGTTAACCATCTCTGCTAATGTCTTTGCTTTTGCCAGCTACTTGGTGAGTTAACCAGTGGAAATTTTATTAATGTCAGGTATTTATACAGTGTCATTCAGGGCTTTACATACAGTATATATAAGACATTAACATCAGTCATTGATGTATACATAAACATGCTAGGGTCAATTTAGACAAGAGTCAATTAACCACCTTTGGAATGTGGGTGGAAACCTCTGCAAGCACAGGGAAAACATGCAAACTCCATGTAGGTAGAACCATGGTTGGGGGTTTGAAACGATCATGCTGGCACTGTAAGGCAAAAGTGCTAGCCACTAAGCCATAGGTTATGCCTGGTGATATACCCTGATCAAGTCATTTTACTGTCAGTGCAATTTTTGTGTTTCTAGGGTGATGTAATATAAGATTGGCACCTGAAAGTTGACTTCGTCTGTATTATTTACAACCATCTAAAATCAGTACTGCCCTAATAAATTTACCCGAAAGGGTCACAGCTTGTCCTTTTTTATCACAAACTTAATTAAAATGGTCAACCAAAACCTGATTGTGAATGGCAAACTTAAATGTTTTACTGCAGCTCTGAAGTAAGGTTGAGGGGAGTAGACCTGAGGACGGGAAGTGAGCAGGCACAGCATGCTATTACATTTTATATGCAAAATATAGTAGACTTTTATTGAAACAGATTTACTAATACAATACAGCAGTGCTGACCCTCCATAGATACAAATCTGTTAATCTTGCCATAAATCCAGTGAGTCTTTAACCACTTCAGCCCCGGAAGGATTTCACACTTTAGGACCAGAGCACTTTTTGCGATTCGGCATTGCGTCGCTTTAACTGACAATTGCGCGGTCGTGCGGCGTTGTACTCAAACGAAATTTGCGTCCTTTTTTTCCCACAAATAGAGCTTTCTTTTGGTGGTATTTGATCCCCTCTGCGTCATTTCTGATCGCCGCTATAAACAAAAGAAGAGCGATAATTTTGCAAAAAATCCCACATTTCTTACTTTTTGCTAAAATACAAATCCAAAAAAAAAAATATAAAAAAACATTTTTTTTCATCGGTTTTGGCCGATTTATATTCTTCCTCATATTTTTGGTAAAAAAAATCGATATCGGTGTTTATTGATTGGTTTGCGCAAAAGTTGCCGCGTTTACGGATGATGAGAATTAATTTCTGGGGTTTTTAATTTTTTTTTATTTTTTACTAGTAATGGCGGCGATCTGCGATTTTTAGTGGTACTGCGATATTGCAGCGGACATGTCGGACCATTTTGACACTTTTTTGGGACCATTGGCATTTATACAGCGATCAGTGCTATAAAAAAGGCACTGATTACTGTGTAAATGCCATTGGCAGTGAAGGGGTTAACCTGCAGGGGGCGCTCTAAGGGTTAACTGTGTTCCCTGGGCGTGTTCTAACTGTGTGTGGGCTGCCCTGATTGGGGAAAGGGGCTTCCATGTAGAGGAAGGCTGTGATCATCGCCCTTCCCCCTTCCCTGCTTACATACAGGGACCTCCGTTCTCTCGCTGCGGGGGGGGCCATCGCGGGTAGTTGGCGGAGATCGAGTCCGCCCTACCCGCTCCCTGGCCCCCCCCGAACACAGTGAGTGCGCGAGCGCGTCTCCGGCGGCGCGCGCACGCTCACAATATTAGTTATCGCGGCCACCGTCGTGCGATGGCGGTTTGCGATAACGAGCCACCTTTTCGCCTTCACGCTGCGGCGGGCAGTCGGCAAGTGGTTAAAGTACAAATATAGGCAAAACTTTTTTTTTTCATTTTGAATAGCGCAAGAGAGGATTATAACCCCTATCAGATTATTTTTTCTCCATCAGTGTCCCATTGCAGGGATTTCCTTTCACTTCCTGTCCCCATAGCCAAACAAGAAGTGACTGGAAATCATTGCAAATTAAAAAAAAAATCCTTGGGGATCCCCTAGGTCACCAGAACTAGTGTCACCATTGGAAGGTTCTCCCTCTATTACTTTTCTGGGGACAACCCAAAATTTGGGATTTTCTTCTACTTTCACTTTCAATGATAATGGTAAACAGGACAAATAGAGAGGGTGAATCAGCAATAAAAACAGACAAGTGTTCTAATCTCTCTCTACTCTGTCCAAAACTAAAAAAAAAAAAAGTTTTGCCTTTAGTTATAATTTAATTTCCCCTGCTCTCTGCCTCTTCTGACTGTTAGTTAGAATTGTTCCCAGCTATCTCTGTGGATTACAAAACACCCTTCTATGCTATGGAGATGTGGAAAGGGGAAGGTGTTTTTTAGTGCTAACACAGTTTCTGTCCAAGGTGGCTGTTCCTCTGTAGATACAGTACCGTGAGTGAGTGTTGCCACCCCAGGACCGGGTGTGAGTTACTTGCAGGATCACTAGGTGAAAAAAGGAATACAGTCTGAAAAAGAGAAAACAAATGCAGCCCCTACATCTAAGATCGCAGTATGTTACATCTTTGTTCTTGGGTTTAGATGTACTTTCATTTTTACCACCAAGACCTCCAACAATCAGGCTTCAAACCATTTGGCTTCAGGCAAATAAAGAGGTCTGTATATTTCCAGTTACACTGCCATGCACAAGCGCTTGAGTGAAAGTGAACTATAGAGAGAATTGCAGGCTGTTGACAGGGCCCTAAAGAGTTGCTGGGGGCTCAGAAAACCATAGCGTTTCAGACCTCGGTACATTATCCTTCGAAATTGCAAAGATTATTGCTCAAGTGTAAAACTCTTTCTAACCGCTTTGCCCTCCTTGTTCCATTTCCCATTCAAATCCCATGTGAAAATGTTCACGTACGGCTTAAAGAGAAAAAAAAAAGGGGAAAAAATGGAAGAAGTTTCATTTAATCCCTGAATAATGTGCAGTTTCTGTTCTTACACGTCAGTGAACACAGTTACAATCTGCTCTTAATGTTGGGGTAAGTAAAAGGAATTCCTCCAAGCGCTATTTGGATTTATAATGGCCAAATAGCAGCGGTAGTATAATTTTACAAAGCTACGACAATGTTTCCTGTGGTGTATATATATCGCTTTCCGAGCTCCGTGCCTCTAGCTTGCTAGGTCAATGTGTGCTCTTTTAAGACTCTGATCATGACCCCTATCCATGAGTAGCCAAACCTAATTATTGGGCCAAATTCACAGCTTAGAAACTTGGGGTGAGAAGATTGGTGGATCTGAAAATGACCTTCACCTGACCAAAATAATAAGCTTCCAAAAAAAAAGATAGGGGTATATTTATGGCATAAAGGTACTCAAAACTAACACACGAGTAAAAGCATTTGTAAATGTAGCACCCTGGTCCTAAACAGGGCTGCTCACAAATTAAGTTCTGCTAGGTGGTAACTAGCCTGGCTAACTGTTAGGGTGATCCACTAACTTTTGCCCTATACCTGAATTTGGTGCACCTTTCTCTTCTGGCACTAGGTGGCATTGCAGCCTGTGGCATTCGAATGACAAGGGCATAGTGAATTTGGGTTAGAAGTGAATAGTTTGTCCCAGCCAATTGGTAGGAGTTTCTTTGGCCCCATGGCCTGCTGGGAGAACCTATTTATTCAGGAGGAGTCAGGTGATCAGAATTCTGGATCACCTGGATGGCTGTCTGGGTGGACGTGTGATGTATTGCTCCCGGTTGCTAAGCAAAAAGCCTGAGGTCTATCCAGGAGCACCTGACTGCTAGGCATTCTGAGGTCTATCCAGGATTGTGAAAAGCAGCACAGGGTTGGGGCTTCAGGTTGGGAGCCCAACCAAGTTGTAGAGGCTCAGCCAGAGGAGGAACCAAGTTGACGCCATAGGCAAAAGAGAAGCAGTTGCCATAAGGGATGACCACTCCTGTTGCCAGAGGCAAGTGAGGACCAAAGCCAGAGGTAAAGGGGAAGCAGTTGCCACCAAGAGACAACTACTCCTGTTAGAGGAGGTCAGTGTCTTGGAAGCCTGAAGAAATAATAGAGCAGCCTTTTTCACTAGCCAGGGACGGTGAAAAAGTGGGAAAGCTTCAGCAGAGTGCCAAGCCAGGGACCCAGCGGGTTAGCATGGGTGAAGCTTAAGGAGTATATAGTAGGTTAGCTGTGGAAGAGCTCAGGGGATCCAGCGAGGCTGGGGTCTCAGAAGTCTACAGAGAGACGGGGAGCTTAGTTAGTGAAGATCTACAGTAAGAGACTGTGAGGTGCAAGAGAGGATCTACAGATCTACAGATACTGCGAGTTACGTGTGCAGATCTATATTGACTTGTTGAAAGTTTGGTTACTATAGGAGACATCAGTTCTACAAAAAACAGCTGCTTCATCCAGCTTCAAGGCCATCTACCTGTATAGCTGTCTTCCTATTACTATTTTTGTCCACGGGGTCTGCCAATCTTTTTTTGTATTTGCCTTATTCTAAGTGAAAAAATATCTTTTCAAATGATTTTACTTATGTTTTGAGTATCTGAATGTCATAAACATGCTTCTATCTTCTTTTTGGAACCTTAATTTTTACAAGTCATGGTCATTTTTGGGTCCCAATCATCTCAATCCTATCTTCTTTTTCAGACTTTTTTTTTCTTTGTTGAATAGTAAGAGAAGGTTATAGGCCCTGTCAATTTTTCCTGTGGCATTTGTGTCTAATTGGGGTGTTTACCCTACACATCCTGTCCTGTAGCTACAACAAGAAGTGAGAGGAAATGGATTAAAAACCCTGGAGTCACCAGAACTAGTGTCCCCATTTGAAGACTTCCTTTCTATTTCTGCTCTAGTGGCACCCCCAAAAATAGGGTTTTCTTTTCAATTTCAGCATTCATGGTCACCAGGAAGAAAAATAAGAGGGAATCCTAATAGGGACAGCGATAAAAACCTGGCAGATATTCTAATCTTTCTCCACTCAAAAACGTGATCTTGATCAAATGTGCTTATGAAAGGTAAGGGAATCCTTTGAACTGCCAGTTGCAGAGCTATCAAGTGGATTTTTTATGCACTCGTCCTCACTGACCGGAGGTCCAAGAGTGAATAGGCCCAATGGTAAGCTAACATTATAAGACCGCACATGGAGTAATGACATAGGTACTCCTATTTGCATCATCTTATGCTGCCCCTTTCACTAACCAATTACAGACTGGGAGGGTCCTTGAGTAGAGTTGAGCGAACACCTGGATGTTCGGGTTCGGCGGGTCCAGCTGAACTTCGCGAAAAAGTTCAGGTTCTGTACCGAACTTGACCCCGGACCCCGAACCCCATTGAAGTCAATGGGGACCCGAACTTTTCGGCACAAAAATGGCTGTAAAAAAGTCCTGGCAAGTGCTAGAGGGCTGCAAAAGGAAGTAATAATCTGTCCCTTACAGCACCAGCAGGAACCTCTCCCTTTAGAACTAGGCGATGATTTTAGAACAATAATCTGTCCCTTACAGCAACAGCAGGAACCTGACCCTATAGGAGTAGGAGATGATTTTAGAACAATAATCTGTCCCTCTAAGCAGTAGACTCCACTTAGTCCAGTCAGATGGTTCTGTAATGCTGAATGAGATGTTATAGATCTGCAATCTGTCCCTAAAAGCAGTAGTACTAGTAATCTCTACCTAGTCCACAATCAGATAGTTCTGTAATGCAGGATGAGATCTGCAATCTGTCCCTCAAAGCAGTAGTAGTAGTAATCTCTACCTAGTCCACAATCAGATCGTTCTGTAATGCAGGATGAGATGTTATTATATCTGCAATCTGTCCCTCACAGCGCCGGCAGCATCCTCTCCCTACACTAGCCAGAGAGCATGTGACATGCAGCACTAAGTGACTCCAGCTTATAAAGAGGCTGGGTCACATGATGCACTGGCCAATCACAGCCATGCCATTAGTAGGCATGGCTGTGATGGCTTCTAAGGGTAAACCAGTGAAACGCTTGTTGATTGGCTGCCCTGCAGCTATTCAGCAGGCAGGATCAAATACCCGAACCCAGAACCCGAACCCAAACTTTTTTTCAAATGTCCGGGTTCGGGTCCGGGTCACGGACACCCCAAAGTTCGGTACGGACCCGAACTGTAACTCTATCCTTGAGTAAGCTGTATTGATTTAAACGTGGAAGAAAAAAGAGAGGTCAGAACCTTGGCAGACTGTCTGACACAGATGTCTACATTAGAAACCTCAACAGAATTATGAGTTTTTTGGCAGACCCTTTACACATCTATATTTCAACTGTGAAATTAGATAGCCTATCTGCCTTTAATTCCACTTAAAGGTACCTACATACTTAGGATGAATTTTGCCCAAGCCAGCTGCTCACAATCAGATCACAGAACAATCATATGTTTGTAGTCAACCACCTGACCAAGTTACCACACATTCCCCATCTTGACTCTTATTTTAAGGAAGAGAGTTGATCGGTCAGGTTGGATTTTCTTGGTTATTATGTATTGCTTTTCCTTTGGATAAGCTGGTACCAGTAGTCTGCATTGTTGGCTTTCATCTGTAGGAACATTGTTCTGGAGGTTTGGAATTGGCTGCACATCCAACCACTATCCCACCAGCTAGCATTTGTAGGTAGCATCAGTAAAGTCCATGTAAGATAATCTGCATAATGATGAGCAAGGACTGACGAAGGATCAGAGGTCACTGAGTATGGCTGAGTGAGAGGGGAGTTGCCATGTCAAAAGTCATATCTTAATCGCTATCCACATCAAAATATAATACTAAAAAATATCTTTAGGAAACTAGAGATTTGTGCAACAAAAAGCCAGGATAGGTCATAGCAGCCACATTATAAAGGTTTGTTGAAGGATTTTTGATGCTTACGCCAAGTGGCTCCGGACTTTTGAGGCTTTGTAGTCATTAAAGTATTTGTGAAAGTGGGATTTGTAAGGCTTCCAGAGAACATCTTTACCAGTTCATCTAATGGTGGTAATTCACAAAGGATAGTCCAATCTGTAATAGCAGGTTGAGATTTTTCCACTGCAGCGAATATGAGTGCTGATAGCTAAGAATAATGCAATATGCTTACCTGATGTCACGGTTGTACAATGCAATGTACCAGAACGCTTAAGAAAGAAGGAATACATTTTCACTTGAGCCATAGAAAAAGGGGCTCTTGACTGTTAACAGCATGGCATAAAACTATGTCACTTTATGGCTCATGCTCCCTAAACATTCAAGGGAGGATTTTTTCTGGGTTGTTCCTTAAAGATGGTGGAGGACTAATAAGTGAGTGTAAGAAAAGGTCACACCTTCCTGAAGCCTAAGCCAGCCCCGGCACGAGTCTCCAGCCTGTTGATTTTCTCATGTACCACTCTTTGTCTTTTAATTGTCAAGCTTTATTGGTGGGTTGGACCATGCCAGTGGTGGTCATATGGTCTCTATCTAATGCTGTTGGCAAGCCTTGATTAACTGATGATAAGGACAGGTCTTTAAGCCATATTACGTTGGGTGCTCACAGTTCCTCTGTGGTTGGTACCTATTCTGCTGACAAATGCAAGTTATCAGTTTGTTTATCATTTGCTGGAATAAGAATATTGTGTAAAACAATAAAGACTGGCCTTGTCCTTCCAACTAAGAACAGCTTTAGTGATTTTATTGGGTTGGACACAGACAATGTACATTCACTTTGCTATGTTTGATACAAGGTGGCAATGGACTTTTGCTTCTTCTTTTGGCTCTATGAAGTCACCAGCAAACTCACCAATCATGTCACCTATGAACATACGGTGGGACTGACTATGCCAAGTAATGACCTATTTATGATTCATCTCCATGATGTGACTTCACAAACTATTAGGAGAGGCATGGGGGTGTACAGAGCGCAGCTGCCAGCGAACGAGAAAGACGGACTGTAAAGTGAAGCAGGAAGGAAAAAAAAAGAATGCAGATTTAAAGGCGATGATGCCAACTGCTGAATGTGTTATACATGGTGACAACTGCTTTATAATAAACTGACAGCTCCCCTACCCAAATCTGTGCAAATGCACTGTAGGGAGTAAACTGAGTCTTGCATGGATTTCATTTTCATCTTTTCCATCCATCTTCACTGTTCACGAAATCCCTTTAGATACCGATATTTTTTTTTCTGTGTGAATTCTCCTACAGCTGAGCTTGTGAAGGCTCAAGCCAAGTGTTCCACATTGCTCGAACATCACCCTCTCTGTGAGCCTGCTGCTGTTTGTCTGCACACATTACAAAATGCTTTCTCAACCTTTTTACCATGGAGGAACCCTTGAAATAACTTTATGGTTTAATAATCACTATATCTAGAGCTTGCGGTACATTAGTGTGATGGTCACTAGGAAGAATGCTTGTTACATTGGTGGTCAGTGTAAAAAATGCCCCTTAAACATAGCTAAAAAGATCTTTGGTGTCAGTGGTTACTTATCTAAGAGTCAGAAATTGCTCATCGATATCAGTCTCTGAAGGAACCTCCTGGCTGAGAAAGGCTGAGTTGAAGACAGCATTTGATAGAATGGTGAAAAAAGAGGCTATAGCCCCTACAAGGAGTACTTTGAAAAACTTGGCAAATCTGGCTGTGATGGATAATATAAAATTCAGATCAAAATGGATTTGTGCTCAAAAGCTAGCATAAAATTTGTGACACAATGACCGGAAGTGGTAGACTGGGAGCAACAGGGATAGGAAGGCACCAACAGTAGTATCAGCTTTACAAAGGTACTTTTCCTTTTCCCATTGTGCTAGAAAATGTGTTTTTATTGCTATATGTGTTCTCATTGGTGAGGTTTCCAATAATTTCCTGTTTGACCGAATTCCTTCCATCAGGAAAGGAAATAGAAAAATCTCCCCGGTGGGGACTCCAATAGCTATACAAACTGAGAAAGGATCTATTCCTTTCCCAAGTAATAATAATAAAAAACATTTTGTTAGAGTTAGTTTTAACTGTCTTGCTAGGATGCAGAGGCAAATAATATTAGCAGAGCTGAAAAAGTTCCTTTCTTGGGGGAAAAACCTGCTCCAGGTTCCCTTCACTGCTAGCCACATGTGAAGACTTTGGGAATTGGGCCACATGAGCTTTGATGAAAAGAAAGATCAGCCAACCTCATCTCTAGCCCTCTTCGTCAGCAGCAGTCACATGACCAAACACCTAGCCATTTACACAATTGAGAAGCACTGAAGAAATCTTGCAGCAGCATTTTCTCCAGAAAAAGTATTTTAGCATGTTTTCTAGAAAGAATTGGCAGTTCATAGTATACTTGAGTCTCTCTGCCCATACGTATTTGAGGGACTTTTAGGGAAAAATCAAAAAGAGAAAAGGAGTGCCTAGTGTACTATTGTATGTGTAAAGTATTAGGCTGGCCAAAGGCGCCTCATTTTTTTTCCAATCAGCCAGAGGGCTGGATGAAGGTGGATGGAGGAATCCTACCCACTGTGCCATTGTATTCTGACAGTGGGACTCCTCTGCAGCCGATATGTTTTTCAACAGTCCCGTTCAACAGAAATTGATTGTTGGATTGACTGCTATCCAGTGGGAACTACCATGAATGGATCGGAATTCGGCCAGTCCCTGCTGAACCAGCTGAATTTCGATCCATCTACGGTCAGCTTTATATAAGAAGAATGGCAGAAATAGAATAACTCCCACTTGGTGAGGTTACGGAAATGGTGCACACAACCTAGTATGGCTTGTGGAAAATACGTCTCTCTCAACGCAATACTTTAGAGACAGATAGTCATGCTCAGATACTCAGGGCATTCCCAAATATAATGCAGCTGTGAAAGTTTGGAAGTGGTGGAGGGATGATAGTTTGCGCACAGAAAAAAGAAGCCTGTTCCTAGAAATCATGAGATTATCTCAGTAGGTCATCAACTTTATTAAAAAGTTAACTTTACTGAACACTATTTAAAACATTTCATGGCTAGCTGCCATTACCCCAGACTTGAAGGTGATGAGGCACACAGGTTTTACAGTGAATAAACAGGTAACAAGAATAAAATGCAGGAATAAAAACATTGGTAAGTCAACTAGACCTCGATGGTAGTCCTACAAGAACATGGTCTTTGTCCAATATACACATTGTATAAAAGGGTAATATGGGATAATAATTTATGTATTTCAATGAATTATTTTAATATAACCAACATTTTTGTTCTACCTTCCAATAATTAATTTAAATACAAAAATGATTATCCCATATCACCTTTTCATCTAAATTGTATTTTGGATAAAGATCATGTTCATATATGTGTACCCACCAGGTCTAATTGATTCACCAATGTTTTTATTTTATTTATATTACATATTTTTTTCTCTGTAGAGCCTGTGTGTCTGAACACGTCTGAAGAAGTGGTGACTAGCCATGAAACACGATGTTCAATAAAGCTCACCTTTTAAAGAAGTTGATGACCCATAAGATAAATCCTTCTTTATGACTGGGGTGCCTTTGCTACTTGCAACCATCCATTCAGTGCTAAAGGCCAAGGGCCATTGAGTATAATGAATGTTTTCTAAAGTAAGAACTGCTCACACTGCATATAATATATAATAACCATCAGAGTTTCACTTCAAGCTGGACAGTTGATATGAGTAAAACTAGAAAAACAAACAAAAGAGGGAGCACCAGCCTCGCGAATTATCCCAACTATTTATTATAACCACTTTCTGCCCTGCATATAGCAGATTGATGGCCAGGCAGTGGCTTCACCATTCTAACTTGACGTCATATGACGTCCTTCAGAATGGGCTGGGCTGCTTGTAACTATGCGCCCCCCGGGGCGTGCAGTGCGGCAATCCATGGTGCGGTGTGTCTCTCGGAAACACCGCATCACCGATCATGGCAAAGAGCCTATGATGTAGGCTCTCTACCATGTGATCAGCTGTGTCCAATCACTGACAGCGCTTGAAGAGAGGAGAGCCAATAAGCTGCTTTCCTCAGTGGCGGCATGCACACAGATAATCAGTGCAATGATTATCAGTGCAGCCCCATTAGTGATGCCTGATAGTGCCCACCAGTGATGCCCATCAGTGATGCCTTTCAGTGGCCACTAGTGATGCCTGTCAGTGCCCATCAGTGCATTGTCATCAGTGCCGCCTATCAGTACCATCTATCAGTGCCCATCAGTGTTGCCTATCAGTGCCTTTCATTGCCCATCAGTGCCACCTATCAGTTCAGTTCCCATAAGTTCCTATAAGTGCCACCTATCAGTGCCCATAAGTGCAGCCTATCAGTACCCATCAGTGCCCATCAGTGCTGCCTATCAGTGCCCAACAGTGCCACCTCATTAGTGCCCATCAGTGCTGCCTCATTAGTGCAGCCTGTGAGTGCAGCCCATCAGTGCCTGTCAGTGTAGCCTCATTAGCACACATGAGTGAAGGAGAAAAAATACCAATTTACAAAATTTTGTAACAGAAACTAAGAGAAACTTTTTTTTCAATTTTTTTTTTTATTTGTTTAAAAAAACCCAGTAGTGATTAAATACCACCAAAAGAAAGCTCTGTCTCCAAAAAATGATAAAAGTTTAATTTGGATAGAGTGTTGCATGACCACGCAATTGTCATTCAAAGTGCGACAGTACTAAAAGCTGAAAATTGGCCTGGGCAGGAAGGGGGTGTAAGTGCCTGGAATTGACGTGGATAAAGAAGTAAATAAATCTACTCACAAACATAAAATTGACAAGGTGCATCAAAGTCTTGCTATTCTTCAGTTCACCTAGATCCAACTGTCTTACGCGTTTCAAGGGAGTACCCTCTTTTTCAGAGCCAAACCAGGAACCCTTTAGCCAGATGGATCCAGGTGATGTTCCCAAAGCTGTGGAACACATGAAGTGGACTGAAGAATAGCAAGACTTTAAGGTGCCTTGTCAATTGTATGTTTGTGAGTAGATTTATTTACTTCTTTATAAATAAATGGTTACTAGGATAATGCGCAAGGCTGTGCGCCCGCTATTGTTTGTTTGTTTTTCTAGCTTTGCCGTTGGGACATCCCCAGTCCTCAGAAAGTATAAAGCGTGGCTTGTTTTCATCTCCAATCAAGATACGATGTGTAACAAGCATTGTTTTTAGATCACCACACTCATGTACAGGAGTTGCTTGGTTCTAGTTGATATGATGTTCTCTCAGACCTTTCTCTATAAGGCCGAATACCATATAACTTCTGGTTGCCATTAAAATGTGCATCACGCATTCTAGGAAGTGTTTGTCATCTCGGGCAAATGTGTCTAGCTGGCTTTTGTGACAGCGAGGGGTCAACATCAAAGCCAAACCCATGATTGCTTCAATTCCCTGGTTTCCTTTAGCACAGCTTGGTGGGCAGAACACTCAATCTGTGCTTGGCTCCAGATAAGGTTTTCACCGGTTTATACAAACACAAAAGTCCCCTCTGCCGTATTAGTTGAGTCACATGACCAACTGTCAGCTGGTCATCTTTGTTTTGTGGGCCACCAGTGCTGTTTCCAACTGTCCTTTCTTTCAAAACTGATGCGTTCTGTCCTTCCTTTCTTGAAAATTATCTCAATTTTGGCCTTCAAAGAGGTGGATTTTGTCCTGCTGATGTGCTGGCTGGGCTTTGAATGACTTTGGTAATTTTATGGTATTTAAGACCAGCTGATTACATCCTTGGAACATATGCTGTGAGGATACTGGAGTGCCACCTTTAAATGGAAGCGAAGACAAACAACTAAATTCACAGTTAAAATATGTAAGTGTGAACTGTCTTACCTGCCGAAGAATATGTAAATGCGTTAAGCTGTTTCTTTTTCTAATCCAGCCATCCCTGTCAGACAGCACCACCAGAATCTGACCTCGCTTTTCTCTGCTACAGTTAAAGCTGAAGTTTAATCTACTTATATTTTGTCTTCACTGGTTCCTCCTTTCGACTCATCAACATGCTAATGACATTTTAAATAAAACTTTTCCATTTTTATTGCATACCTTTTTTTTAAACCAAATGGCATTATTGTTTGGTCTCTGCTTCTCTATACAATGCAGACATTTCATAGCTGGTGGAAGGGGCTGGCAGGTTGTTTTACTATCTCAGTAATCTTCTCAATAGCCCTCAGCCCCTAATGAAAGCAGTGGGCTGGCTCTTAGGTGAAGTTATTCAAATATTAAAAGCCCTCTTGGGTGGGTATCAGGGGAAGTCAGTCTGGAAGAGTGGCTTGTGACCTAAAGTGGAGTTCCACTGTTTTCTAAGTTTATTAAAAGACAGCAGCTACAAATAGTGTAGCTGCTGACTTTTAATAAACAGACACTTACCTGTCTCCCGGTCCAGCGATGGGGCTGCACGGAGCCTTGGATTTCTCCCCCTCCCCTCCGCGGTGCCATCATTCCTACTGTGAGCACCTGGCCGTGACAGCTAGCGGCTTCACGGCGGGGCACGCACTGTGCCTGCGCGAGCGGCGCTGCGCTCCATCATTGGTCCCAAAGTCTTCTAGGACCTGTCCTGTGCCCCAGAAGACTTCGGGAGGGAAGGGGAAGGAGACCTTCCACTTCCGATCGCCTAAGGCGACCGAAACGGAAGTGCCTGAGAAAATCGGGTGTCCATACCCCCCCCTCTCCAAAAGCTCAGTTTCACCGTCAGGAGCTGGGGAGGAGGTCTTAAAGCGTAAGTTTCACTTTTGAGTGGAACTCCACTTTAACTAGGAGCAGGATCTGCACCAGTTTAAAAGAGTGGTGCAGGCGTTATGCTTGCACCTCTTTTTGTTAATTCCCCCCTCTTAGTCTAAAGGAGGTATAGACTCCAGAGAGAAAGAGATAGTTGTGCCCCAGTATAAATCAGTAGTAAGACCTCAACTATAAAATATGCAGTTCAGTTTTTGTCACCGGTTCACAAAAAGGATGTTGGGGGGACTGGAGAGAGTTTAGCTATGAGGAAAGATTAGCTCAACCGAATATATTCTTCCTTGAAAAGTGGAGTTTAACCACTTAAGGACCGGAAGGATTTCCAGCTTTAGGACCGGAGCCCTTTTTGCGATTCGGCGCTGCGTCGCTTTAACTGACAATTGCGCGGTCGTGCGACGTTGTACCCAAACGAAATTTGCGTCCTTTTTTTCCCACAAACAGAGCTTTCTTTTGGTGGTATTTGATCCCCTCTGCGTCATTTCTGATCGCCTCTATAAACAAAAGAAGAGCGACAATTTTGCAAAAAAAAACAAATTTCTTACTTTTTGCTAAAATACAAATCCAAAAAAAAAATATAAAAAACATTTTTTTTCACCGTTTTTGGCCGATTTATATTCTTCATCATATTTGCGATAAAAAAAAATCGCAATCTGCGTTTATTGATTGGTTTGCGCAAAAGTGGTCGCGTTTACGAATGATGAGAATTCATTTTTGGGGTTTTTATTTTTTTTTTATTTTTTACTAATAATGGCGGCGATCTGCGATTTTTTGCGGTACTGCGATATTTCAGCGGACATGTCGGACCATTTTGACACTTTTTTGGGACCATTGGCGTTTATACAGCGATCAGTGCTATAAAAATGCACTGATTACTGTGTAAATGCCATTGGCAGTGAAGGGGTTAACCTGCAGGGGGCGTGCTAAGGGTTAACTATGTTCCCTGGGCGTGTTCTAACTGTATGGGGGATTGCCTAGCTGGGGAAGGGAAGTGGTCACAGCCTTCACGTACAGGAAGGCTGTGATCACAGCCCTTCCCCCTCACACAGAGCGGAGGTCCGTGTTTACTTACATGGACCTCCGCTCCTTCACTCCGGGGGGGGGGCATCGCGGGTGGCCGGCGGCAATCGAAGCCGCCGCACCCGCTCCCTGGCCCCCCCCGGACACAGTGAGCGCGCGGGCGCGCCTCCGGCGGCGCACGCGCGCTCACTGTGCGCGATCTGGCGGCCGCCGTCGTATGACGGCGGTTTGCCTTACAGAGCCACTTTGCCGCCGTCAGATGCCGATCGGCGGTCGGCAAGTGGTTAAGGGGATATGACTACCATGTGGTCTATATAGTGATCACCATGTGGTGCAAATTATTCATTGCAAAGGAAAAGGGAGGCATTCATTGCATCTAAACTAGAGGAAAAAAAGGTTTAACCCCAACAAATGGAAAGGCTTCTTCACAGTAAGAGCTGTAAAAATAGTGATAAAACAAGATATAGTTAGCTCATTTTAATGCTTACAAAATGCTGAATGCACTCCTAAATAAATAGAATATAAACGGATAATAACATTTATAGGTATAGAGATCGTTGATTCAGGGAATATTTGATTGCTTGAGGGCAGAAGTCTGCAAACTCTGCAGTACGATGGCCACATTCTATATTTTGCAAATATTTGTGGCCCAAAAACAATCCCTGTCAGAGATTGCCCCTATACATCAGGATCTACATCAGAGTCAACCTTTCCATCGGGTTCATCATTAGAGTCCCCCCCCCTTATATCAGTGCCCCACTTTACATCGTGGTCCACATCAAAGTCTACCCTTAAATCTGGTTCCTCAATATAGTCTTTAAATATATTAGGGTCCCAATGAGAGTCCCCTCCTTACATCAGGGTCTACATCAGATTCCCCCCTACAACAGGGTTCACATCAGAGTCCCCTCCTTACATCAAGGTCCACATTAGAGTCCCTCCCCACATCAGGTTCCACATCTGAGTCCCCCTTACACATGGTCCACAACAGATTCCACCTTTATATCAGGGTCCACATCAGAGTCCCCCTAACATCCAGTTCCTCATTCCTTATATCAGGGTCCCAATGAGAGTCCCTCTTTGCATCAGGTTCACCATCAGAGTCCCTCCCTTACATCAGATTCCCCCTTACATCAGGGTCCACATCAAATTCCCCTCTACAAAAGGTCCACATCAGAGTCCCCTCTTATGTCAGGGTCCACATCAAAGCCCCCCCCCCTTACATCAAGGTCCACATTAGAGTCCTTCCCCACATCAGGTTCCACATCCGAGTCTCCCTTACATTAGGATCCACATCAGATTCTACTCTACAACAGGTCCACATCAGAGTGCCCTCTTATGTCAGGGTCCACATCAAAGCCCCCTCCTTACATCAAGGTCCACATTAGAGTCCCTTCCCGCATCAGGATCCATAATCTGAGTCCCCCTTACATTAGGGTCCACATCAGATTCTCTGTTTACATCAGGGTCCACATCAGAGTTCCCCCTTACATCCAGTTCCTCATTCCTTATATTAGGGTCCCAATGAGACTCCTCCCTTACATCAGGGTCACCATCAGAGTCCCTCCCTTACATCAGCGCCCCCCTTTGCATCAGAGTCTGCATCAGATTCCCCCTTACAACAGGGTCCACATCAGAGTCCCCTCTTACATCAGGTTCCACATCACAGTCTCCCCTTATATCAAGATCCCCAGCACAGTCCCCCCTTACATCAGGTTAAACATCAGAGTCCCCCCTTATATTAAGGTCCCCATTAGAGTCCCTTCCTATACATCAAAGTTCTTTTCAGAGTCCCCCCCTACATCAGAAGCGGCGGAGACCATAGGCAGCTTCTGCTGACCCTACTACTCACTAGCTGTGGGACGGATAAAATCTTGTAGTGGGCTGGATGTGGCCTGCAGGCCGTAGCTTGGAGACCCCTAGCTTTGGGGGATCAGGAAGGAATATTTTCCCCGGTTGAAGCAAATTGGAACATGCTTTATAAGGCTTCTTTTGCCTTCCTGTGGATGAACCTTGTGTACAGAGATCTGTATATTGGGCTTTCATTTTATTTATTTATACATTTTTTTTTCTGTTGGTTGAACTTGATGGACTTGTGTATTTTTCTCAACCCCGACTATGTAACTAGAGTGAGATGCTTGTGTACCTGTGTTAGGAACATTGGACTGTAACCTCCTCGGTGGCAGGAACTGATGTGAATAATTCAATTTACTTTGCAGAAGTGCTGAGTATTATTTTGGCGCTGTCTGAGTACAAGGAGAAAAGACCGATTGTCTGCATTCATAATGCCATACTAGCGTCTTGCAATGAACAAAACCGATCCTTTTTCGGGTGCGCGGTGCTCTAGGTCTGATTCCTCCTTAGCAGTTTCTGAGTTGAATAGTTATGGCTGGGATAATTGATATACAAAATATGTAAATACAGGAGGATTTGCTGAGCATGAATAACACTGTGACAAACTAGGAAACTTGTGTCCAGCTCATTCCTCATGAGGCCCGTCAGACATTTATGGCTTCTTTAATTAACAGGCAATCTATTATCGGTGCCGCACATACCAGCAGCCGGCTTTAGCGGCCCTGAGGCCGGGATTTGGACGAGGTTAATTTGCCAGTGTCCACCGTGGATTGCGCAAGAGCCGCTACTTTCAAATCAAAATGAATATGGAATAATTAAAAAATAATACACACACACTCTACAAACCACTCCATCACTTGATCGTGTGTTCCTTCAAATGTTGTAAAATTAGTTTTCAATTTAGGAGATGTAATTATCCTTATTTAGTCTTCCGGGGTGAGAGAGTTAGGAACTGAAATGCCACAGTATAATCTTTATAATGATAAATTATTTGCCAAGCCAACGCGTTTGGGGGGTGTACCTCCGCTCCCTTGATTGGGGCTTGGAAAAAATGAAACAATGTAAGTGAACTCAATAAACAGTCTATAGTTGGATAAGTATGCACAGCAATCCATCAGCAGCTGGTTCAAGCAGTTTCTCTTTTGGCTCCTTAACACGTGAAAATGGTGGGGGGCAATAAAAATCTATGGTTCTTCTGCACTTTTACCCCCCTCCCCAAGCATGATATTTATTATGTTATTTTAAGTGCATGGATCCTGAGCAGTGTGCAAGAGATTACAGGATCTCTGACAATGCCTTCATTTGTTTTACTCTCCACAAGTAGAACACCATCATTGTTCTGGCATCATTTAGTGTCTGAACCTATTTTCTGGACTGAGGTGTCAGATAGAGAAATCTTGCTGCATGTGTAGTTATTGGCTGTGTTCACAAGTGTCTGATACAGATCAGCCCTGCTGAAGTCTCTCTCCTTGTATTAACTGGCCCTTGGGGTACTATTCCTCTCATGGATGCCAATGATGGGGCAATATTCCTCCCATAGACACCAATATAGGGCAATATTCCTCCCACTGATACCAATGATCGGGCACTTTTCCTCCCACAGATACCAATGATAGGGCACTATTCCTCCCACTGATACCAATGATGAGGCAATATTCCTCCCACTGATACCAATGATCGGGTAATATTCCTCCCACTGACACCAATGATGTGGCATTATTCCTCCCACTGATTCCAATGATGGGGCACTATTCCTCCCACTGATACCAATGATGGGGCACTATTCCTCACGCTGACGACAATGATGGGGCACTATTCCTCCCACTGACACCAATGATGGGGCACTATTCCTCCCATGGACACCAATGATGGGGCACTATTCCTCCCACTAACACCAATGATGGGGCACCATTTCTCCCACTAAAACCAATGATGGGGCACTATTCCTCCAACTGACAGCAATGAAGGGGCACTATCCCTCCCACTGATACCAATGATGGGGCACTATTCCTCCCACTGATACCAATGATGGGGCACTATTCCTCACGCTGACGACAATGATGAGGCACTATTCCACCCACTGACACCAATGATGGGGCACTATTCCTCCCACGGACACCAATGATGGGGCACTATTCCTCCCACTAACACCAATGATGGGGCACCATTTCTCCCACTAAAACCAATGATAGGGCACTATTCCTCCAACTGACAGCAATGAAGGGGCACTATCCCTCCCACTGATACCAATGAAGGGGCACTATTCCTCCCACTGACAATAATGGAGGGGCACTATTCCTTCCACTAACACCAATGATGGGGCACCATTTCTCCCACTAAAACCAATGATGGGGCACTATTCCTCCAACTGACAGCAATGAAGGGGCACTATCCCTCCCACTGACACCAATGATGGGGCACTATTCCTCCCATGGACACCAATGATGGGGCACTATTCCTCCCACTAACACCAATGATGGGGCACCATTTCTCCCACTAAAACCAATGATGGGGCACTATTCCTCCAACTGACAGCAATGAAGGGGCACTATCCCTCCCACTGATACCAATGAAGGGGCACTATTCCTCCCACTGACAATAATGAAGGGGCACTATTCCTTCCACTAACACCAATGATGGGGCACCATTTCTCCCACTAAAACCAATGATGGGGCACTATTCCTCCAACTGACAGCAATGAAGGGGCACTATCCCTCCCACTGATACCAATGAAGGGACACTATTCCTCCCACTGACAATAATGGAGGGACACTATTCCTCCCACTGATACCAATGAAGGGGCACGAATCGTGTGGAGTTTTGATGCCGAAAAATACTTTAGTCATAGATTGTGGCATATGAGGAATTTATATATGCAGACATTTACCATTAAAATATAAAATATGACCTCCTCTTCTTCTTCTAGTTAATCCTATATTTATAGTCTCATGCACATAGGTAGCTGAGCTTCAAAAACATTTAAATTCTTAATAAGGTACAAGGAGCAGTGCAGACTTTGAATATGAATTTCCATTGACACAACTAAAGAAAAGAAAATAGGTTTTCCATCACAGAGGACTCTTTATCTATCCAAAACCCATATAATACATATGGCACATGACCACCCACCACCTTGTAGAAACCCTGTATCAGGGTACCCCTCCATATTTAGCCCCATCAAATCATTCAGACTTGTTCCATTACTGAATAATCCACACTTTGTGATGGCTGACCTTCTCATGGAAATGCTAGCTGCCTGGCAGTATCTGGCTTCTATACTCCTCAGTTACACCCCAACCAAAACCTTTATATTTTTTCCTGGGTCTCACACGCAAAGTACTGAAGACGAAGGATCAGCATGACAGCCAGGCAACTAGAATGTTTGGTAGGAGAGGTTGGTGAGTCTACATATGGCACTCATGATGGGTTCTTTTTTATGAGAGAGAGCTGCACTGTGTACAAATATTAAGAATATTTTTTTTCTCTGACATAATTCAAGACTTTGGCAGATTTAATACCCGCATGGTATTTATGTGTCACAATACTTTGTATCTCATACAATGTTTTTTACAGTTAACTATGTGATCATGTGTAGACATTGTTTTTGAAAAAAATTCAATAAACATTTTCTGATTAAAAACAGAAAATATTGATATGCATTATTGTTTTTGTATTGTTATTATTATTATTATTATTATGATTATTATTATTAATAATAATACATATTATTTGTTGATGAAGATAATGTTAATCATCATCATCATCACCAACTAATAATATGTATTATTATTATTATTAATAATAATAATAATAATAATAATACATTATTATTATTATCATCATCATCCTCAACTAATAATATTAATAATATTAAAAACGTGTTGCACTATCAATATCAAGTGTATAAATTCAATCAAGTAAGAAATCCATATATATCAAAAATTGTAAATAAGAATGTGTTAAAAATCATTCATAAATAATTCAGTAAAGTCCATCAGAAAAAAAATAAGAAGAGAAGTGCTCTTGTGCAAAAAGTTAATTTCAAATCAACAAAAATCCATAATTCAGTGTGGATAGCAACATCTTCATACCCAAAAGTGCACACCCAACTCTCAAGCTGCTTACCAGCTATTCTGACACCAAGATGGGGGTCTGGCTTCACTTTATTTCAGTATCCCTATGGGATGGATAGATATCAGGAGCCATAGGTCTGCGCAGCCTATTAGAAACATAGAAACATAGAAAAGTGATGGCAGAAAAAGACTGAGTAGTCCATCGAGTCTGCCCCTTTTTATTTATTTTTTTTTTTTTTACATTAACCTTGTTGTCTGACAATAGATTTATGATTATCCCAAGCATGTTTGAAGCCATTTACTGTTGACTGTCTCACAACCTCTGTTGGTAGTTTATCCCAATCATCAACCACCCTTTCAGTAAAATAATACTTTCTAAGATTAGTTTTGAACTTCCCCCCAGTTAGTTTGAGGTCATGTCCCCGTGTTCTTGATTAAATTATTAATAATGCCTATTATATTAGGGTGTGCACCCCAAAGCTCAAACACACGTCTTTTTCTGCAGCCTCAGCTGCATGGGGCAGTGAATGAATGGGAAGTGCTCTGCGCTGAGCGGCTTCCTATTCATTCACAAACTGAAGCCTAGTAAACACTTACTTTTTTTTAAATCAAGAAAGGTTTTATTGAAAAATTAACAATATCTAGTACATAGAATGCATTTCCATTATTCCATCTTTACAGATCATACACATGAATATCTCAAAGAGCATATAATTGTAACCATATTGCACTGTTGACCTCCCCTGGCCATCCATTTCGCCTCCCCCCAGGGAAGTGTTATCCTTCCGCTCGCACCCCGATAACTGTCAGAAGGAGGTGGGCTGCCAATTCCCAGACATCCATCCTGGACATGACCCTAGTTGTTCAACAGTTTAAGATGTTAAAGATCATGTGGGATCCCATAGAAATCTCGTCATCACTAGTTCCCTAGGACTCAACCCTGGCGTGTCCAACCATGGTGCCCACAGTTTCTCAAACTTGCTCTTGGTACCCCTGTGCTGGTATATGTATTTCTTCATTATTAGGGTATTGCCCATATGTGTCACCCAGGTGGCCACACTGGGTGAAGTGGAGGATTTCCAGCCAAGGAGTATTACCTTCCTGGCCTGGAATATGGCCCGGGAGGAGGCCGTTCTCGTCCCCTCCTTTGGGATCCCCTCCTTCAATATGCCCAGGAGACAACTTGTCGGTGCAAGTGGAACTTTAGTCTGAAACACTCTGTTAAGTGTCGACAGGACCCCACCCCAGTAGTGGTGGAGCTTTGGACATCTCCACAGCAAGTGGATGAGATCCCCCCGGTGCCCGCCCACATTTTCCACATAGTGGGTCTGACATCCTGGGCACTTTAACTGGGGTGTAGTGTGCCCTGAGTAGCATATATAGTTGGGATACTCTTTGTGAAACGTTTAGGAAACTCATGGATACTGACAGGAGCACCTCCTCCCACTGATCCCCAGTCAATGGTCTGACATCTGCCTCCCACTGGGCACACGCCCCCATGGGGTGTGCCTTCAGATATTCCGTGAGTAACAGGGAGTAACATTGGGAGATGAGTCCCTTAGTGTCAGTACTGTTATACAGTAAGTGGAACACTGGGGTCGGCGAGTGTACCCATTCACCCGCGTCTCCCTGAGCCCGTACCGCATGTTTCAACTGGGAGTATTGAAAGCGCATCGAGGCTCGGAGGGAAATTTAGATTGTAATTCTGGATACGACAGAAGTTTCCCTTGTTTAAATATGTGACACAGAAGGGTCACTCTGAAAAGGCGCCACTTGGGTCCCTGGTCCAATATGGCTAGCTTGTTGTACATCTTATTGTGCCATATCGGGCTATAAGAAGTTTTCTCCCCTTCCTAATAGAAAGCCTGCTTGGCAAAGAATCTTTTACGTTCTGCGGCGGAGGCTCTCAAGCGATCCAGAGATTCCTGAGCCGCTATCCATGCCTCCCTCGCGGACTCCCCTGTGTTAGACACGTATGCCAACTCCAGCCGCCCAACCTGGTCCTCCAGCTGGGAGAGCAGGGCCGCTGAGTTAGATTTTACTGCCTGAATTTCCGTTATTAACACCCCACCTTAGGTATGCTTTAAAGGCCTCCCACTGTTGTATCAAATTGGTATGTTGCTCATGGGAACAAAAGAACTGTGTAATTTGGTTTACTATGCGATCCTGAGATGGCAATAATTTAAGCCAGAAGGCATTTAACTTCCATGGGGCCCTTGGCAGACTGGAATCAGGCCGGGCAGCCAGACATACCGCCATAGGCGAGTGGTCCGACACCCCCCTAGGGTAATATTCAATTTTATGAACCAGTGGGATAGCATGGGGGGAGCCCACACATAGGTCAATTCTTGACAAGGACCCATGGGTCTTAGAAAACCATGAAAAGTGCTTCACATTGGGGTGGCGAAATCACCACACATCCATCCACCCTATCTCCCCCAGCAGGCGCCCCAGGGCCATGCCCCTGGCCCCTGCAGGTGGAGAAGCCGGCGGATGACGGTCCAACCGTGGATCCAGGTACCCATTAAAGTCTCCCAGAATCAGCACTGGTAGGTCGGGCTTCAATGCTAGATATGCCAACAGCAGTTGAAGCACTTCCCTTGAAAACGGTGGGGGTATGTATATATACGCTAGTACCATAGTAATAGTGAACAGTTTGCAGTGTAAAAATACAAATCTTCCTGACACATCTATCATTGAGTCCAGTTCTTGATATGCTAATGCCTTGTGGATTAGGACACTCACCCCCCTAGAAAAGGAGATGTGTGCTGAGTGATACTTCTTACCAACCCAGGAGTAGTCCATGCATTTCACTGTCTCTGGAGTGAGATGAGTTTCCTGCAGTCCCACTATGGCCGGGTGAAATTTCCGTAGGCACTCTGAGATCATGGTGTGTTTCAGTGGATTGTGCACTCCCCTGACGTTCCAGGAGATCAGAGGGATAGGAGGCATCCTGGAGAGTTCAATTGGATCATGCCCCGAAGGGCTATATGCAGGGGCCAAGCCCGTGGCTTTAAATCTTGGTGGGGGAGGTCAGTGCAGGCAAAGTAAATAGCAAAGATCTTTTCATGGAACAATCCGGAAGGTGGGTGGTACTGGATGCTGAAATCCTTTCGGATGTAGAGACAAGTGCACAGCCGCGCAGCAAAGAATTCCCAAATGCCAACTGGGCACTGGTAACTAGAGGTGGAAATCCACAACATTAGGCTTCCCAATATAGTCAGCCAAACAATTTGTCTATTCAGTAAACACTTACTTAGTAAGTAAAACCCTTTACTATGCTTCAGCTATAAATAAACACAGTAAGTGAGTGTGTTCACTGTGCTCATTTAGAAAAGGAAGGGGCCAATAAATGACATATTGACTAGCCCCTTCTACTGCTCTCCATCCTGAAACATCCCCTGCAGCAACTGGGGGGAGAGGAGAGTAGGGAAGCCAGCAGCACTGCGGGGGGCACAATACAGGGGTAAGCTCAGGCAGTGGGGGAAATCAGCACCATACAGCGTGATTAGGGTGTGCCCAGGCACACCTGGCACACCCTTGCGCATGCCTGTGTCAGGAGCCAAGATTCCAGGATGGGTTACCATACGACCAGGATGTTCAAAAGTGGGCAATTATCTCCAGAGGGTGTGTATTGCTTGCTGCCTTCGAAAATAAAAAAAAGGAAAAGAAGACGGTGACCATGTTGCCGTCAACTAATAATATGTATTATTAATAATAATCATCATATAATAATATGTATTATTAGTAATAATCATCATCATATAATAATAATAATATGTATTATTAGTAATAATCATCATCATATAATAATATGTATTATTAGTAATAATCATCATCATATAATAATAATAATAATAATATGTATTATTAATAATAATCACCATCATTTAATAATAACAATAATAATATGTATTATTAATAGAAAAAATAATATTATTATTATTATTATTATCATCATCCTCAACTAATAACATTAATAATAATGAAAAATGTGTTGCACTATCAATATAAAGTGCATAAATTCAATCAAGTAAGAAATTCATATATATCAAAAATTGTAAATAAGAATGTGTTAAAAATCATTCATAAATAATTCAGTAAAATCTTCACATCCAAAAGTGCACACCCAACTCTCAAGTCGCTTACCAGCTATTCTGACCCCAAGATGGGGGTCTGGCTGCACTTTATCCCAGTATCCCTATAGGATGGATGGATATCAGGAGCCAAGATCCCAGGATGGGTTACCATACAACCAGGATGTACAGCAGTGGGCAATTATCTCCAGAAGGTGTGCATTGCTTGCCGCCATCCAAAATGAAAAATGGAAAAAAAAGACAGTGGCCACGTTGCCATCAACTAATAATATGTATTAATAATAATAATAATCATCATCATGTAATAATAATAATAATAATAATATGTAGTATTAATAATAAAAACAATATATTATTATTATCATGATTATCATAATACAAAAATATGTATTATTGTTAATATTCATTATTATTATTACTTTAATATTATTAGCATATTAAATTATTAATATGTATTATTGTTAATATTCATTATTATTATTACTTTAATATTATTAGCATATTAAATTATTAATATGTATAATTGTTAAAATTATTATTAGCAATAATACAGTAAATTAATCAAATCAATAATAATTCATAAATAACAAAATATTAAAGAACAGTCTCATTAATTTGTGTATTTTATATATCTGCCGGAAGTTCAGCTTGCCTCTCATAATGCAATAGGAGCTACCCCTGGACAATATGATATATAGGAGGGGGGAGGGGCACAGACACAAAATCTTGCAGGGTGTCGGGTCTGAGGCTGCACATTTTATTTCAGGCTTCTCCACTGGAAAAAAAGAAGAAGAAAAGAACGGAAGAGAAAAAAACTAAAAGCGATAATTGGTTTTATTAAGTGGCTTTGGCAGCTTCTCATTTTAAGACACAAATTGTGCTTACACTGATTAGAGCGGAGCCCTCTTTTAATAGAACATCACCTTCCTGCCATTCCCCCTCCAGCGATGTCTCGTCGTCGAAGCGCCGTGCATGTAATTGTTTCATGCGATGCCCAGTCCCGAGCACCAATCCGCATTCAAACCCCGGCACAAATGAGATGACTGAAACCGGCTGCGTAATCGCCTTTTCGCAGGGAACGGTAAAAAATAATGGGTCTCATCCCAATATATCACTTAACCTCCGTGCTGTGATATGGATTGGGGCTGCATCTCGCTAATCCCTATATGCTATCAGTGCGTTATGGTGTGGGCAGGGGAAGCCAACCGAGAAATTGTACAGCAGCCTAATGTTAATCTTTTTTGCGGTTATCAGATTTTTTTTTTTTAAATGTGCCTGGCCAGACAAACGGGAAGGTCTTAAGCGATTGTTTCCTGGGCCAAGCGGCGTCTTTTTTTAGTCAAGAGGATTTAACCAATTTTCTGCTAGGGGGAATTTAGAGGATTTTTTTTTGTTGTATTGCTGTGAAATGGCAAAGAAGACCGCTAATGTCATCCTTTTTCCAAATCAAGGAATGTGCGTCTTATACAGGCCGGCACTGAAAGGGTTAATAAATCACCGAGATGACTTGTATATCTCAAATTGGCAATGTTAAAGTTAAGGCTCCAATTGAATCTACCTATTCTTGTCTTCCCTGGTTCCTTCTTTCCCCCTCATCAACGTGCTAATAAAAAATCTTTCTGTTCTATACCTTATTTTAGACCCAGTGATATAATCATTGGGTCTCTGTACTTCTCTATGGCAGTGGTTCTCAAACTCAGTCCTCAAGTACTCCCAACAGGCCATGTTTTGGGAATTTCTCTGAGATAAAATAGCTGTCCAAAGTACCAAGCCATTTACTCTAATTCAAAGCACCTGTGCAAGATAAAGGAAAACCTGCAAATATGGCCTGTTGGGGGTACTTGAGGACAGGGTTGAGAACCACTGCTCTATGCCATGCAGGCAGATCATGGCCGGTGGGAAAGGTCAGCAGAAAGCTGTAAATAGATTCCCAAAAATAAGAAGCTTCAAAAAAGAGTATGGGATTTTTTGTTTAAGACTCATACTTACCTAGGTGGATGATGCATCCCCCCCCACCCCTTTATAGTGCACCATAATTGATGTAAATGGGAGGAATAGTGCCCCTTCTTTGGTATAAGTGGGAGGAATAGTGCCCCATCATTGGTGTCAGTGGGAGGAATAGTGCCCCATCATTGGTATCAGTGGGAGGAATAGTGCCCCATCGTTGGTATCAGTGGGAGGAATAGTGCCCCATCATTGGTGTCAGTGGGAGGAATCGTGCCCCATTGTTGGTATCAGTGGGAGGAATAGTGCCCCATCATTGGTATCAGTGGGAGGAATAGTGCCCCATCATTGGTGTCAGTGGGAGGAATAGTGCCCCATCATTGTTGTCAGTGGGAGGAATAGTGCCCCATCATTGGTATCAGTGGGAGGAATAGTGCCACATCATTGGTGTCAGTGGGAGGAATAGTGCCCCATCGTTGGTATCAGTGGGAGGAATAGTGCCCCATCGTTGGTGTCAGTAGGAAGAATAGTGCCCCATCATTGGTATCAGTGGGAGGAATAGTGCCCCATCATTGGTATCAGTGGGAGGAATAGTGCCCCATCATTGGTATCAGTGGGAGGAATAGTGCCCCATCATTGGTGTCAGTGGGAGGAATAGTGCCCCATCGTTGGTATCAGTGGGAGGATTAGTGCCTCATCGTTGGCATCAGTGGGAAGAATAGTACCCCATGATTGGTTTCAGTGAGAGGAATTTGGCCCCATCATTGGTGTCAGTGGGAGGAAAAGTGTCCCATTTTTGGTTTCAATGGGAGGCATTGTTACCCTATTGTTCATATCAGTGGGAGGCGTAGTACCCCATTGATAGTGCCCGTGAGAGCAATAATGCCCTATAGTGGCGGCCTGCCCATAGAGGGCGCACGGGCGCTGTCCCCCCATCCATGCGTCCGGCCCCCTGATCTACATATAAGGGCACCGAACTATGGATTCCAGTGATGGGAGTGTTCTTTTTTAAGCACATGATTAGAGCCAGAGAACTGCGCCCTGATCCCACTAAGTTGTGTAACGATAGCAAATTAATTTTTTGCTATTTTCACACTAAAGTTCCTCCCCGCCAATCAGGAGGCAGGTCGTGAGATCTGTTTCCCAATTGGCGAAAGCATCAGGTGATCCTATTGGATGCCTAGCACTTAGGCAGAAGAGAATGGAGACACGCAGCGAAGGAAGCTGATGGAGGAACAGACACCGGAGTCGCTGCCTACCACCCGGGATAGGAGCGCCACCTAGATCCCTAGATCGGATAAGTGCAGGGAGGTGGTTGTTTGCCACCCCCCAAAGGAAAAAAACACTGATGCCCTATCAATGGCTGCAGTTTAGAGGCCACTGGTCTAGTAGGAACCCATTAAGGGAACTGTTCATTTTGCCCTAACTGGGAAGAGTGTCAGGTCCTCTTTAACATTCGGGGACCATGCCTCTATAAACCACAATATCATCCTTTCTTTTTAAACAGGAACATTGGTGTATCAAGCAGAACTCAAACCTCACATTACATTGTTGGTCTGCACAGAAACTTGTAGAAAACGTCGGTCCATGTAATAACAATAAAAAGTAGATAGTTATATCCTGCGGCGCTCTTCAATTGCCTTTCCCCCAGGATGTCTGATGTGAAGGGATGTCTCCTCCATAGAAGAAAGGTTAGCTCAAATAGTGTCAAGGGTAACTCGCTTTGCTGAAGCTTTTAAATCCTACCTATTTAGTGACTAGGTGTCATTTAGGTAATTAAATGCCATAACTGCCTCCTTTCGAATTGAAAACGTTACTTCTGAGAGAACAAACTGAAATAACTGCCACAGGGAATCTATATGTAGCTAGATTCAATAATTACTCACGTAGTGGAGTGCTTGCAAGGACCAGGATTTAGAAGGGACTTTATGAGTCCTTTTCTAATCTTGTCTTGACACACGTGATCACTGAGTGACAAGTTAAATAAAACATGTCATCAAACAAATATGGTTGCTTCCATTGTTTAAAGTGGATCTAGCAGCAGATATTCTGTAGTTTTCATGTTTACTAATCAATGTGTCAGTGTAACATGTCCAGGTATTTACTACCTCTCACAGAGATACTACCCCAGAGGATGGCACCATCTGCCCTTCTCTCCTGAAAGATGGAGACATCTTTGTCCATGGAACCAAACGATTCCTGAACTGACATTCTGACTTAGAGATGACACAGTCATGTAATTCCTTGTGCCCAGGCAGTTCTTGGCTTGCCCTTATTCTAGGATAACCTTAGCCAAGCTTAAAAATAGGGTAGCCCCCTCCTAATACCTATGCTTTCTAACTTGTGTAAAAAAAGATGCATGTACTTACCTATTTTCATGCCGCTCTGGTCCGGACATGTGATCCAGATCCCCTCTGTCAGCCAGCGCTGTTGTAGGGGAGAGGAGGGAGCACCAATGGATGGGACATAGTAAGGGTGACAACAGCAATCTCCTTCATTTAAGGCTAATGTAATGGTGGTGGATGTATCACTTGATAGTTCCAATGGAAGCACAGGCTTTGATGTCCTCTATGGGTGGGGGGAGAACCCAATGTAAACACTGTAAAACAAAGGAGTGAGAGCACACCAGCCTTGTGCATTACCCAAAGGTGTTCTATCGGGTTGAGGTCAGGCCAGTCAAGTTCCTCCACCCCACACTCCCTCATCCATGTCTTTATGGACCTTGCTTTGTGCACTGGTGCTCAGTCATGTTGGAAAAGGAAGGGGTCATCCCCAAACTGTTCCCAAAAATTTGGAAGCATGAAATTGTCCTTGGTATGTTGACGCCTTAAGAGTTCCCTTCACTGGAACTAAGCATAATCCCCCCTCCACCAAATGATCTGAACCAGTGCACAAAGCAAGATTGATAAAGTCGAGTTTGGCGTGGAGGAACTTGACTGGCCTGCACAGAGTTCTGACCTCAACCCGATAGAACACCTTTGGAATGACCTCACAAATGCGCTTCTGGAAAAATTATCAAACATTCCCATAGACACACTCGTAAACCTTGTGGACAGCCTTCCCAGAAGAGTTGAAGCTTTTATAGCTGCAAAGGGTTGGCCAACTCAATATTGAACCCTACAGACTAAGACTGGGATGCCATTAAAGTTCATGTGCGTGTATAGGCAGGTGTCCCAATACTTTTGACAATTTAGTGTATACTCACAAACAAATTGATGGTAAAAGGGTCTATAGTAAACACAAAGCAACCAGGTCATCAAGACTGTTACCAGCAAGTCGGAGGGCCTTCCAGATGGCTGACGCGTTTCGGGGGGATATCCCCTCTTCCTCAAAGCAAATCTAAGCTGTTGCATTGACAGTCTTAAAATAGCAAATGATTCCAATCTCACGATGTTATGGAAGACCCTCCCATCAGTGGGTGGGAGTGGTGACCTCACGAAAGACAACTGGCCACACCCAATGACATTAAGATAGAACTTATACATACAAACAAGAAGGTGCTCCAGAAATGGATTGGGCAAATACAACATACGGTATGTCAATTTGAGTCTATGGACAATAAATCTCTATACCAGGGTTTCTCAACCAGGGTTCCTTGGAACCCTAGGGTTCCTCCAGAGGTTGCTAGGGGTTCCTTGAGCAATGAGCAATTTCTACCTCTCAGATAAATTCCCAATGACATCATTGATCTTTTTAGCTATCTGTAAGGGATAATTCTTCCCAATGACCACAAGTGTAAGGAGCATTCTTCCCATTGACCATCACACTAATGTATCATGAGTTGAAGATTTCTCATTTTTAGCAGGGGTTCCCCGAGACCGGAGAACTATTTTAAGGGTTCCTCAGTGTTGAAAAGGTTGAGGAAGGCTGCTCTATACGTATATAAAATTATAAAACCATATACGATTTGTTTTAAAGCCTATGGGTGACATCACCACTCAGACATTACTTGCTGTTGTCAAGCACTCTCTCCTGTCCTCTGTAGCCAGACACTGGCTGACATCACGTGACTGGACTTGAGCGGCTGCGGCATAAAAATAGGTAAGTATACAAATCTTTCTTACACAGGTTAGCAAGTATAGAAGGGGGGAGGGAGTGCTTTGAATATTAGGTAGGATTACCCGAAATTCTACTTTATTGCAGCCCATCACCTAGTAATTTCCTGCAAAAATACAATGTTGCAGTATGGTCACTGTGGGGTAGGACACCAACAGCTGACTATGTGGTGTCACAAGTGCCTGGTCAAACCATGGATGATCTCATAGATGCCTTGCTGCTCTCTAGGACTGGGGTCGTCCTGACAGTACTGTGAGAATAGAAAAAGAAAAGAGGGTGCACGGGCCTGAGGGTCAGTAGGACCCTCCACCCCTAGGTTCGGTGATTCGAGCAACCAATGAGAGATTGCCACTCATGTGGCCTGATGAGCGTGTTTTAGGTTATGTTTGTGAGTAGACATCTTTATGATTTTATTCAAATATCTTTCAATAAATCTGTAGGATAATGCACTAGGCCAGTGCGCCCTCTTTTCTCTTTCTATTCTCATAGTACTGTGGGGAAGGAGACTAGGAGGAAGGCGGATACTGATGACATCATCTCACCTTAGACAAAATCACTGAACTTGAGCTCAAGGACTACTTTTTAATGATCCATGACTGCAGTTGGCTGACCAACCTTCTGGAGATGTTCCAGCTGAGGGTTCCACTCCATCTACATGCCCCAATTATTGCCACGAAGTAGCTCCAACTATTTAGGTCTCGGTCACTATTTTTGGTAAACATTTTAGTTTGCAGAAGAATTGCCTAATTCAATACTATTCTTAGATGGATCATCCCATATTTTTTTTCTTCTGGGTTTTAGCAGCGGTTTAGAAAAAGTAGCAGCGACAACCACATTCTTCTACAGAATCTGCTATTGCTGGTTGGCAGTGGGTTAAGTTTGAGTTTTTCTTTTTTGTAAAGCATATATACAGATATTAATGGTAGACTGTGCTAAGGCTTGACCTTTTTATAAACACATTATCCTTATTTATTAGAGAGCAATATTCCACTTTGGCATCTGTTTAAATGCCTGCGACACAAGGCAATATCTAAGTGACAAAACCCCTTTAAAATGTCCTTTTAATAGCACCTATCTCTACATCCACTATAACCCTTCTTTCGTCTCCTTTTATTACCACCCCATCCCGTGATTCTTTTAATCTCTCTTTCTACTTATACCATCGCGGCCGCCGCGGCCTCCCCCCTCCCCTCGCCGCGCTCTCTCCTCCGCTTATCTCCCCCTTGTCCTCCATGCATGCTCTTTATCTTGACAAGCTTCTGATGGTCTTATTTTCCCTAATCACCCTGTGTTTACATGACCCAACAGCCTGCACTGCATTGCGGATAGGGCGTTGTGTCACCCCTCTTAAAGGGGCTCCTAGCCCAAAATGAATGTCGCATTTTCTTAAAGGACTACTTAACACAAGAGACATGTACATCCATACGATACATATGTTAAAGCGGTATTAAACCCAAAACCCCTGTCAATTTATATTGCTGTCTGTCTCCCCCATAAGGAGATACATCCCCTCTATCTGTCCTGTTTACTATTATCACTGAAAGTGAAAGTAAAAGAATATCCCAAATTTTGGGCTGTCCCTGGAAACGTAATAGAGGGGAAATCTTCCAATGGGGACACTAGTTCTGGGGACGGGGGGGGGGGCAAGAGGTTCTTGGATTCCTTTTGGATGTGGGTTTCCCCATATTCAATTCACATTATGAGTGTGCCGGCTCTTAATAGAGTCGGTTAACGCAGGTCTGGGGCGGCCGCGATCCACATTCCAAGAGAGTCCTGTGCATGTTTGGGTCCGGTTCAGGTGCGAATTTAGGCAAAAATTCGGACCTGATTTGCACCTGAACCGGTGAACAGGAATGCACCTGACCCTATGCTAGGAACGCAGCCGCACATATGTGAACCCGGCTTAAGGTGATTGTAAACAACCACCTTGTAAAACAACCCATTCGGTTTAAAATAGAAATGTAAGGCAAAACATTTGTGCATAGGTATCATAGACATTATAAATATCTTAAAATTATTGTAAAGTCTCTTTTTTTTTTCCTAAATAACAAACATGTTATACTTACCTGCTCTATGCAGTTGGTTTTGCACAGAGTGGCCCGAATCCTCCTCTTCCCAGGTCCCTCTTCTCTGCTCCTGGCCCCTCCCTCCTGCCGAGTGCCCCAACAGCAAGCAGCTTGGTATGGGGGCATCCGAGCCGAGCTGCAGCTCTGTGTGTCCATTTAGCCCCTGATTGGCTAACTGAATTTGATTGACAGCCACAGGAGCCAATGGTGCCACTGCTGTGTCTCAGCCAATCAGGGGGGAGAGTCCCGGATGGCTGAGGGACTCGTGGACATCGCTGGACAGAGAGGGAGCTTAGGTAAGTATTAGGGGGTCCTGGGGGGGGGGGGGGGGCTGCTACACACTGAAGTTTTTTTTTTTTAATGCATTAAGATAAAAAAAAAACTTTTGCCTTTACAACTCCTTGAAGTGATCACATTCCCTCTGTTCTCAGCTGCATAAGAGCTGTGAGGAGGAGAAGCAGCAGCACACTGATCTTCCCAGTGAATAGCTGTGCAGCAAGGATGTGTCAGGTCAAGTCTGATCATTGGAGGAGAGCAGGCTGAGTTTCCAACATAGCTAGAGAACTGACCATGGTGTGCTCTCCTGCTTAGTGTGGTCAGTTTTAATAGAAAAGCAGAGAGACTGGCAGGAACACCAGGGACTTCACACAAGGAAGCAATACAAAGAGAATAGGAGACTTTCTCATACAAGTACATGGTACAGCAGCCACATATCAGGAATATGAAGTGTTGGGATAACAAACGCTTTAATTTCCAGGGATTTCCTTTCACTATCAGTTTTGGCTATGGGACAGGAAGTGAAAGTATATCTCCCCAATGGGACACTGAAGGCAAAAAATAAACCTTACAAGGTTTATAATCCTCCCTTGCTCTATCCAAAATTAAAAAAAAAAAGTTTTGCTGATAGTTCTACTCTAAAGTTATTGAATGGGCATTTGTAAAAATCTGAATCTCCATTCTAATAAAATTGTTAAATTTTCCCCCTCAAGAATAGGTGTATGTGCTTTATTCTCTTTTATTCTCTCCCTGTCAGAGCAGACATGCCAGTCCTGTTTCGGGTCATAACAGTCCCATGTAGGTTGCCCTGTCTCCTGCCTGATCTCAGGACTGATAACTGACACACTAGGGAAGATTTACTAAAAAACTGGTACACACAGAATTTAGTGCAGCTCTGAATATAAGCCAGTCAGATTTCTGTTTTTTCTTGCCAAAGCGTAATTGAACAAGCTAAAGCTAGAAGCTGATTGGTTATTATGCAGAGCTGCACCAGTTTTAGTAAATCTGCCCCAATATCTGGGCTGCTGGAGAGGGGCAATGAACACAGCCCTTTTTTCCCCATGTGATCTTTGTAGTAACTTTTTGAGCATCTGTTATCATCACAGTGTGAGACAAGTCAACATCCATGGGGGCTTAAAGTAACTAAAGGCAAAACTTTTTTTGTTTATTTATTTCAGGTACTTATATAGCGCCGTCACTTTACGCAGCGCTTTACATATACATTGTACATTCACATCAGTCCCTACCCTCAAGGAGCTTACAATCTAAGGTCCCTATCTCACATTCATACATATACTAGGGCAGTGGTTCTCAACTCCTGTCCTCGGGACCCACCAACAGGCCAGATTTTCAGTATTACCTTGGGGAGATGCAGACTAGAATACTGCAATCACTGAGCAGCAAATGATATCACCTGTGATGCATTTCATTTATCCTGCAAACCTGGCCTGTTAGTGGGTCCCGAGGACCGGAGCTGAGAACCACTGTACTAGGGCCAATTTAGACAGGATCTAATTTACCTACCAGCATATCTTTGGAGTGTGGGAGGAAACCGGAGTACGCAGAGGAAACCCACGTAGGCACAGGGAGAACATGCAAATTCCAGGCAGGTAGTGTCATGGTTGGGATTCAAACCTGCGACCCTTTTGTTGCCAGGCAAAAGTGCTATCCACTACACCAGTGGTTCTCAACCCTGTCCTCGAGTACCCCCAACAGGCCATGTTTGCAGGTTTTCCATTATCTTGCACAGGTGCTTTAAATCAGAGTGAATGGCTTGGGATTTTGGACAGCTATTTTATCTAAGAGAAATTTCCAAAACATGGCCTGTTGGGGGTACTTGAGGACAGGGTTGAGAACCACTGCACTACACCACTGTGCCGCCCAAGCTTTATACAGAATGGAGAGGGATTAGATCATTAACTATTTGTGCCCCCGACAGGGAGATTCACCCTCCTGAGGACCGTTATCATTGAAAGTAAAAGAAAATCCCAAATTATGGGTTGTCCCCAGAATAGTAATAAGGAAGAAATCTTCCAATGGGGAGAACTAGTTCTAGTGAAACTGGTGACAACTAGGGATTCCCTCGCATTGGAGGACGTGATGGAAAATCTCCCCAATGGGACACAGATGGCAAAAAAAAAACTCACAGGGGCTCCCTTACTCCAAAATTAAGAAAAGACTTTGACTGTATTTCCATTTTGAAGCCTGATCCTAGCTTGACACTTCTGCTCTGACTAGGGGTGGATATAGGTTAATGATCAAAAAATTCCAAATGTTTTTGCTTTCCTAGGTCCAGAAGAATAGGTGAACCCCAAGACAATTTTCTGATTATTGATAATAAGCCAAACACATAAATGCCTTACGAAATATAAATGCTTCTAAACAGGAAAGCTATATATACAATAATTGAGTCATGGCCATGCTTGGGTCCTTCCAGGACTATGGGCCCAGTAGCCGTGGCTCTGTGGCTATACCAGAAACCCAGCATGCAAGCTTAACAGACTAATTGCTTCTTTCAAACATTGTTTTGAAGCCCTGGATATTACGCTGGAACAGAATATTTTGGAAATCCATAAATAAAATGATAATAAGCACTATTAAACAAGTGTGGTATTAGCGGTGATATATCTATCTCACATCGAGCGGAGGAGAAGCTTTGTGATATTGATTAGCCTGGGCTATTTTTTCTGATCCATCTAGATGGATATATCCCTTGTTTCCCCCACAAGCTGGCACCGCATACTTCGTGATACATGGCCCTGGGTCATCTAAATGTCGATAGCAAAAAACAAAATGGTACTCTGTGCGCTTTCTGTCGATTTTTTTTTATTGAACCTGTATCCCATTACCGAGTGATTAAAGTCTATTCCAGGCGATATTTCAGTGACATTTTCTTTGCAGGTGTATGCAAATTGAAAATTAATATTTCATTGTTCATATGTAATTTACTAAGGCCCAGAGCTCTTTCGTAGCAGTGGGCGAGCTAGAGAACCCAGCCGGGTGCCCATTTTACCATATGGTGCCTAATTATGGGCATGTTCAGTAAACACTGCAAAGAGCAAAGTTCTAATGAAGTACCCACAGCTTCCGCCTTAGGCCATATGTCGATTTTAGAGAGTGGTTGGGCCATTTAGGCAAAATCCAACAGACCCAAGGTGCCAGAACATCCCCTGGGTTTGCAAGGTTGGCTCTGTGAACCCTGCAAGTCCATGTCAGTGGAGAGGAAAGAGGGAAATAAGACAGAACTGCCCAAGTAATGTTCCTTTCAAGGGCTGTTTTATCAACCTACTAAGTTTACTTTGATCCATTAGTTGGAAAAATTTGGCCTCTGAGTTGTTCAATCTAGTTTAATAAGAAATGTAAAGTATATCTAAAGACATTTTTTAATAAATTATGGAAAGATTAGCACCTCTTTCAGATTTTTTGGTACCGGATACTTGAGCATTACCTCCAAAGATTTAAATTTAGTATTTATTTCCTCCTAAAATAGAAGTGCACTTCCTATGTGTCACATACCTGGAAGAGGCCAATCTGATGAGAGGGCTCTCCTCCCGTTTGTCCCCTGAGATTGATGACAGGGTAGGACATGACATGAAGTGGCACAGGCACTAGTAGTAAGTCCTAGCCAGTGGAAGAACTGGATCTTGCGATGAAGTAGCAGTTGAGGAACAGGAAGACGTGCTAGATGTCGCCATGGGGCATGCAGAAGTAGAAGGCAGAAACGTGGTCAGAAAGGCATAAGCTGGCAAAGGATGGGCAGCAGAGGCACAATTTGGAAGACAAGAGTGTAAACAGAAGCCAGGCCGAGATCAGTATCACACGGGCAGAAGATCAGTCGAAGGAACGAGCAAGGTGAAGAAGTAATCCAAGGTCAGGTACCGGAGGGATCAATATCAGGCATAGTCAGAAGGCAAAACCGGGTATAGCACAAGAACAAGCAGGGTCTAGTCATGAGTCACATGAGCTGACGGCCACTCAGCAATGATTCTGAGTCTTGCAGTGCTTTAAATAAGCCAATAGGCATCAAAGTCCATTCAAGCGTGCCTGCTCACACATGCACACTGATTCTGTGCACAGTTCTGTGGACCATTCTGTGCTCATGAGCAATTCTTTGACAACAGGCATGAACTCGGTCTTTCTGACGCTGTGCCTAATCACTCTTATTTTGTAGTTGTATATCTGCAGTGGGAGATCTAAGGTGCTGCTACCTTTGACTGCTAGTCTTGTCAAATTTGGAGTAAGATTTGGTGATGTCACTACTGTGCTGCTCATTGTTCTTCCTGCTGGAGAGGAAGCTGTATCTGAGGACCAGCAGTGTAAGTATTCCTTTGCTTCTGTTTCTTCCATTTTGTGGCTCTGTGCTTACTCTACCTGTCCTGCTGCTTGCTAACCATTACTTTAACAGTCATCAGCTCTGACATGAGGAAGCAAAGCTCTTCCTTTAGCAAGATGGCTCCTCCACTTAGGGACACAGAGCAGAAAAGGCTTCATTGCTGATTTATTGATTCACTGATCCTGTTCATATCTGACGTTTCAGACTGTAAGCAATGTACATAAGTCCCTAAACCTTTTCACTGTACATGAGGAACAGTAAGGACCTGGACCTGGAAACACACTCCATGTTTGTTGTCCTTTCTGTGGTAATTTACTGAACTAATAATTCACTAATGGGCTCTTGAATTGTTAGTTTGGCACTCTTTCTCGTGCAACTGTGTATAGACTACTCAATTCTGTTGACTCCTATTTTTGAGGCCCCCCATTCGGAAGAGGCTACCAATTTGGCTCCACTAAAGACTGCTTTTCTATTGGTAGAGGATCCATATCCAACGATTCACCCCCACCTTATCTTGTACAGTGCAAAACAAAGCATGGTAAGCCATTAAAGGGTAAAAAATAAGCTGCAAGGCATTACTGTTGACTTTTCCTTTGTCCTCTGTTTGCCTGTGCTCAGACAGACATAGGACAACATTTTATGTACCGTATATACTCGAGTATAAGCCGAGTTTTTCAGCACATTTTTTGTGCTGAAAAAGGCCGCCCTCGGCTTATACTCGAGTCAGTGCCCACCACATCTCGACTGCGGGAGCCTGAATCGATTGGCTTGTCACTGTGCTGTGGGCGGGGGCGGGTCCGGAGCCGGAGCGCGGGCCGGATCGGCTGACACGGAGTCCGACGAGGAGAGAAGTGAGAAGGTACTGTGCTCGCTGTCCCTGTGTAATGGCCGATTATCAGTGTAACGGCTCAGTCCCCTGTGTAATTGCCGACTGTCAGTGTAATGGCTCAGTTCCCAGTGTAATGGCCGATTGTCAGTGTAATGGCTCAGTCCCTGTGTAATGGCTCAGTCCCTGTGTAATGGCTACAATACCTGTGTTCTGGCTACAATACCTGTGTTCTGGCTACAATACCTGTGTAATGGCTACAATACCTGTGAAATTTACTAGTAGCTGCTGCATTTCCCACCCTAGGCTTATACTCGAGTTAATATGTTTCCCAGTTTTTTGTGGTAAAATTAGGTGCCTCGGCTTATATTCGGGTCGGCTCATATGCGAGTAATTAATGAAACATTAAATTTATAAAAATATTATATAAATAATGAAAAAAGTACATAAACATGCATTTGAAAACTTTCAGAAAAATATATAATACAATTGATCAAAAAGCATAGCTATAGCCTTCTAAGTGAGTTTTTTCTCATCAATGTTTGAGGGCGTTGAAGCTAGGGCAGCCATGCCAGCAGAATGGAGCAGGTACGTCAGATATATAGAATAATGTTTCTTATCTAGAAAGAGGTAATGATTGAGTGCAGCGAGTGTATGAAGCTTGAAGATCATTCATTTTTCTTCTACTAAATCACTCATTAGATGTATTTTTGGCTCCGTGATGCCGACTGCATCCAAAAAGCTGTCAGGGATGATGACTGTAAGTGTACCAACAGACATCCTGAGTGCCTGGCCCTACGCAACATTTTCTGAGCTCCCCTCTAGGAGCAGAAATACTGTGTTTTTTTTCAGCCTTTTGTCTACATTTTGGTGCTGCTGGTCTCCCCCAGCCTATCAGCCACTTCTTGTCTATATGGACTGCAGTACTGGATGCACATTATTGCTCTGCACTGACTTCCTAATAGTAAAAACATTGGGCTATCCCCATATAACATGTGCCAGCAAGGCCATGTGTACCAGGCTCTTGTGTGCCAGGGTGACAATGCGGTACCACAATTCACAGACAGTTGTCACCATATAACAGGAAGTACCTCAAAGAGGATCTTCATGGCAGGATCACCAGGTGTTATTTTAGTAAAAACCACAGATTCCGTTAGATTGGAAATTTATGAAAGTCATATTAATTCATATTAACTGGTTCCCCACCGCGCGCCGTCTTTTTACAGCGGCAGTGGGGGAGCCCTGCGCGAATCGCCGTAAATAAGCGGCGATTCGCATTTGGCCACCAGGGGGCGCGCGCACGCACCCGCCGCACTCCTGGGGAGTGTACCCGCGGCTCGGGCGGACCCGATGTCCGCCGGCGAGCCGCGATGAGCGGCTACAGAGAAAGAACGGGGAACCGCCGATGTAAACACGGCGGTTCCCCGCCCTGTCAGTGGGGCATGAGAGATCTACTGATCCCTGTCACTGGGATCAGTTAGATCTCTCATGCCCATGTTAGCCCAACCCCCCCACAGTAAGAACACCCAGGGAACACGATTAACCCCTAGCTCTCCCCCTGCAGGTTAACCCCTTCACTGCCAATGACATTTATACAGTAATCAGTGGACATTTAAATTTCTGATCGCTGAATAAATGTCATTGGTCCCAAAAAAGTGTCAAAATGTTCCGACATGTCCTCCCCAATATTGCATTACCGTTAAAAATCGCCGATCGCCGCCATTACTAGTAAAAAATGTACAAAAAATAAAAACCCCAGAAATGAATTCTCACCATCCGTAAACGCGGCCACTTTTGCGCAAACCAATCAATAAACGCCAATTGCGATTTTTTTATCGCAAATATGAGGAAGAATATAAATCGGCCAAAAACGGTGAAAAAAAATGTTTTTTTATATTTTTGTTTTGGATTTGTATTTTAGCAAAAAGTAAGAAATTTGTTTTTTTTTTTGCAAAATGGTCGCTCTTCTTTTGTTTATAGCGGCGATAAGAAATGACGCAGAGGCGATCAAATACCACCAAAAGAAAGCTCTATTTGTGGGAAAAAAAAGGACACAAATTTTGTTTGGGTACAACGTCGCACGACCGCGCAATTGTCAGTTAAAGCGATGCAGCGCTGAATCGCAAAAAGTGCTCTGGTCCTAAAGTGGGAAATTCTTCCGGGGCTGAAGTGGTTAATTATGTAGCTATTTAGTTAGGCTGCTAAGTAAATTCAGTTGTTGTCTCCATCTGTAATCAGAGGAGCAGTAATTGTTTGGTCTGGTCTGTTTTGGGCTTAACTGGCTGAGAGTTTGATTGCTTCCCCCTACCTCTAGAAGAAGTTTCTGGAGCTTAGGCACATGACCAGCCTGAATATTGACAATGGCCTAGCCAATCCCAGGGGAGGTGTACCCAGATGGTGGTTTAGATGCTGTTAAATAGTCTGGATCCCTGAGAAGATTGTATTTTCCTCCTTGCTGAGGGAATGGAGCTGTAAGCTGATTGGAGGGGAGTTGCCTGCCCTCTGAGCCTCTTTTGCTGGATACTGGACTAGGCTGGACCTATTGACTGATTCTGTTCCAGGATTCTGTGAGTAGAGCTACTTCATAGTCCCCACCCGTGAACCTGTAGACTGTTCCAGTCTACTTGCATTTTTGTTACTGTTACTGAGTGAGAAGTGTCCTCTGCAAGCGATATCTACCTTTTTGGAGTATCCCACATGACCCCAAACCCCCTTCTGCTACCAGTTCTACAAGCAAATAAACTTCAAAAATACATAACCCACCTATCCATGTCTTAATTTGAAAAACACACCTGTAGCATTTCTAGCTGCAGCCATCTTGAGTAAGGATAGATGATTCATGAAGCATTTAGATCCTTGAATCCACCTGCCCTTAGCTCAGGCATGCAGGCTGGAGGATGTGCTTAGCTGGGAAAAAATCCTCCTCCAGATGGAAGACTCCTGGGATGTATGACATAATTTTGGATTAGGCCAGAAACCAGGAAGCAACTGTAGAAATGTAAAAAAAAAAAAATCGAAACAAGCAAATATGATATACATTACTATCTATTTACTAATGCTAGCAGCATAAGGATTAAACATAGTTAATGCTGACTGAGTGAGTTTAGTTCCACTTTAATAGAAAACTTAAGTTTGGAATCAGGAACACGATGTTACAGCAAACTTGAAGTGTTGGTTTTCAGGAACGAGAACTGTAGACGGATGTTCGTAGGCACAGATCATCATTTTAATATCCTCTAACTGATTGCAATTTAGGTTGATTTCAGCGATTGCTTGATCATTTGACCTGATATCTCCCCAGAGCAAGAAACTCTTTACACGCTAATTAGTTTCCAAATAATAGGGATCGCAATGTGTATTTCTTCCCATTTTAATATTGAAAATCAGGACAGCCGTGATTAGGGCTGCGCCAATCACGCCGCCGCGCATACCGTCCCCATACGGAACGCTTTACAGCAGAAGTGATAATTAGACCGCACCGCTACAAGAGCACAAAATGAATTCGGTATTACTGAACCCAGAGATGTAGCTATTACTAGTGGCCAATGTTTAATGTACTTAAATGATAATTCCAACAATCTTAGCAATCATTGTTGGGTACCATTTAGAGTGATAATGTACTGGCCAATGATAATGAGCCATAAGTGGTTCTAGAGCTAATTCAGAGTTCAGACAGGGATTAAAGCTTCTGCACTATCCTTACCACTCCCACCATTATGACCACATTGATTTAAAATTCAGTTGTCAGATTCCCACCCCCTAAATTTAGGGGACAGGAAATCAACATAAACAGCTAAATACATGAACTATGTATTCGTGCTGCAGCAAAATGATTAGTTCCTTGTGCTGCTTTTCCTTCTCCCACTCTGGGCTCTGCTGTATACGAACTGCAAGAGGCTGATACCATGTCACATTCGGGGTACTTGCAGTTACACAAAAACATAGGCTGTCTTCATAATGAAAGATAAATAATAAGCCGGCACTCCTTGGGATCAGATGATAAAGTATTTATTCCATCGTGGCAAACGGCAATCCACAGCTAACGCATTTCGGCGACAACAGTACGCCTTGTTCACAGCTGTGAACAAGGCGTACTGTTGTCGCCGAAATGCGTTAGCTGTGGATTGCCGTTTGCCACGATGGAATGAATACTTTATCATCTGATCCCAAGGAGTGCTGGCTTATTATTTATATTTGATCTTGGCAATTGAATTGGAATGTATGGAGGACATTCAGAGAGCCTGAGCACCTGGGGGAGATGCAACACCTGATTGCTTAAAGTCCAAGCTCCACTGATTAGAGCGGTGTCTTTTGTGTGTTGGTCTTCATAATGATGCATTGCGTTACAGTGTTTTTTCAAGGTGCATTTTTTTGTCTTATTCATGATGCATTGAAATGCATTGCCATCCTACCCAATGCCTTTATAATACACAATGATGGATGAACAATGAACATAACCTTTTTTGGCCAATGCATGTAAATAAAATGCACATACTGTATGTGAATTAGCTCCCGTAAAACACTGGCAAAACTCTTTATACGTGTTAAAACGTGCAACAAAACACGTATAGTAGGTGTGAATGGGTCCTGTATCGTGCATTAACTAATACAAAGCTGCATTCATTTAGGTATTTTATATCAACCGGGAGTTCAGCTTTATAAATGGACTGTAATCAAAATTATAGAATAGCTGTTAGAACTAGAGCAGGAGCAGGCAACTGGAGGGCTGCAATTGCCCACCCCTGATAGAGGAAACATCCATAAATATGTCTTATCCCCAACTGGTCATTTGGTCAACCTTGGGGGCAGTTTCACCGCTTGCTTGCCTGCTGGAGTTGGAAAAGTCTTCATGGTACTCAGCAACCAGGCAAGAAAGCATGTTCTATCATATTTCATGTTGCAGGCAGAGCATACTCCCCATACACCTCCACTGGCTTATTAACAACAACATACAAAGCCATTTATAACTCTACCCCAAGCTACATCACCAATTTTGTCTCAATATATCGCCCAAAACGTCTTCTCCGTTCTTCCCAAGACCTCCTACTCTCTGACTCCTTTGTCTCCTCCTCCCATGCTTGTCTCCAGGACTTCTGCAGAGCCACTCCCATCCTCTGGAAAGCTCTACCCCAATCCGTCTGGCTATTTCCTACTCTTTCCACCTTTAGGTGATCCCTGAAAACTCATAATTTCAAGGAAGCCTATACTGCCTTCAGCTAAGAACGGAATCTTTTATTACTCCTATCAGTTCTTCCCTTTCAGTTTTTACTTTTTTAAGCTTCGTAATTTCAAAATTTGTTCTCAGTTTTCTTCCATTTTTACCATTAGGGTCAGATACTTCCTGTTATGGGGTGAAAACCATCTCCCAACTAAGCTCCTGCATTGTCACCTCGTGCCAACGCACATTTTGCAGGCACGATCCAGCCCTGAGAAAAAGGAAGATGGAAGCACACACCTGGAAGCCGCCCAGTTCTAAGTGTGTCAGAAAAGCTTCAGCTTTGCCTCTTCCCAAGCCATGCCATCTAACTTGCTTTACTCACTCATGGACTTAGTTGCAGACCTCTATGACTAAGCCCATGAGTGGATTAAATGCATTAGAGGGGTGTGTCTTTCTGACACACGTAGAACCAGGTGGCTTCCTGGTGTGTGCTTCCATGTTCCTTTTTTTACATTCAGTGATTGGTTGAGACAGGCCCTTAGGAAGCCATCACCCGACAGGATTTGAATCACCAGGTCATTTAGGTGGAGCTTCGAGCGACTCTCTGGGTTTGATCAGGTCTCAGTGAGTTGATCTAGCATTACCACTATCAGGAAACCAGTCCAGACCAAAGATGTACAGCCAATGCCAGGGCAAGTTAATGTAGATAGTGGTTAGAAAATTGAGGGAGAATGAAAGTGAAAGCAACAGAGAGATCTGGTGTAGAAATAAGTAAATAAATGCTATAATATCTCCTACCACTGTAAAATATAAAATTATAAAATAGTTATAGACCATCTTTAAATAATTCATTTGAGATTACCAATTACCAAAAGATTATTATACTTTTAGAGCTGTGATATTCCTACCATGGCAATGTATACATGCATTTTTCAGGGTATTTTTGTCCTTTGCACATACATACGCACATACCGTGTACAAAATATTATCTTCCCCGTCTCCGACTAATGCTATAGAATCTAGGCCATATGGTCCTCTGATGCTTTCTTCTTTGATGTTCGAGCTTCCAGTTTAAATCTATTGTTAGATGTCTCTGTCACCCCAGGCTTGTGTATTACTTCCTTAGCGCTTTCGGCACCCAAAATTAGATTGTATGGATTTAGCAGACAGGATTAGAACAGCCAGAGACACTCAACAATTACCTGCAGGATATCCAAATCCCAGCGCATCCGGCTGACCTATCCGCCGGTGAAATTTCCTCTGACATATTCCTGTTCTGCCGAGATTCAACGCGTAGATTTATCCAGATGAATATGTCACGGATCTGGCATTTAATACACTATCTGATGCCTGTAGAGACATGAGAATTATATGGTACCTCAAGATTAGACCATCAGGAGGCAGAGCGTTACATGATAAAGTCCAAACCAGAGACCAGGGACTTTAACAAGCTGGGTGTATTAATTGTTGGAAGCAGCTTCTTGAATGAGATACATGCTGACTGAACTGATTATGATTCCCAAGGCATGCTGGCATTATTGGCTGGGGAACCCATAGAATGGACCTAAGCTCCAAAAAGTAAGGAATTACTATGGAACATCTAAACATGTTAATTGAAAATGTACCATTTATCTTGAATTCTGCTCCTAGCCTGACTACTTTCATCTGATCCTGGCTACTGGACAGATGCCATCTCATCGATCCCCTTTGTGTTCCTCCAGCCTATTTGGTAATGATGTTTGGGATTTTTGGGCTTTTCTCTTGTTACTTGTCCAATCCCATCAGCCCCATTAATTCTGGGTGAGCGCAATAAATGTTTCTCAAAAGGTGGCTTCTCAAGATTAATAGTTCTTCACCAGTAGTCATCTCCTCACATCTGGATGGTGAAATTCAGATATGTAAAAGGATCATTGTCCAAACCAAGTAATTAAATTGGATTGGACAAGGTCAATATAGGGCAGTGGTCTCCAAAATGCGGCTCATGGGCCAGATGCGGCCCTTTGATTTTCTTTATCTGGCCCTTGGGTCACTATTCCTCCCACTGATATGACAGCAACAAGACACTATTCTGCCAACTGACATCAACAATGGGGAACCATTTCTCCTGCTCTGATATATAGACCTCTATCAAATAATTCATATTTAACTACCAAAAAGTGTTATACAACACCAAACCTTTCATCCAGCTTCTATATTATTGCATTAATAACTGTTAAAAGTCAGTATAAAGGAAAAGTAGGTTTCACTTGTTGGTTTAACCAATATTTTTTTTTTTATTCATTTTTCATGGTCCGCGTAGGTGTGACATGGGCGTGTCTATATATATATTTGTCTATATATATGCCTATACGCTTTCTGTTTTAAGGTGCTCCATTTTTTATTCTAAGAAATGTGGGAGTCATGCAATTGGGAAAAGTGAATCTCCCTATTGGGGACACAGACTGCAACAAAATCCCATCAGGAGTATTAACACTTCCCTACTCTATTTAAAACTAATAAAAATTTTAGGTTTTAAATACATGTTAAAGCTGTAGTTTCAGCAGTTGGAATGCATTTTTTTCAAGTTTTTCTAGTTCCCCGAAGTAAGATTTATATCAGGTCAGTGTTCCAAACAATACACATGGAGTCCATAGGGTTATGAAAATGACCCACCAGCTCTTTAGATTAAAAAACAGAAGTCATCTTGGGGTCCAACCATAATGTTACACTAATACCATTGGTTCACAAACTACGGCGCAATAACTCTTGGTGCACAAGATTCATTGTCAACTAATGCTTTAGATCCAGCGGCATACTTTCTCCTTACGTTCACTGACAGACGCAGCTTCTTCATTAACTTCATGGGGTTTTATGTTCGTCCAACTAGGAGTTAACTAGGCAGGGAAAAGATCAGCTGGCCCCTCCCTTGGGGGCCGTCCTCTCTTCCTACATAAAATCCCCTCACAGCATAGCTCTCCAGTTTCAATGCCTAGTTCGCAAGGAGTTGACCTGGCTTCCCCATAGGGAACTGCGGTCCTGAGATGACCATTTTCTTTTTTTATTTTTACTTTATTTTTTTACTGCAATCAAGATGATCTGCTATCAAGAAGCCGGTCGGGGCATAGAGGGCCCTGGTGCTCTGTACTTTCCCCGACCCGGCCGACATGATGCGAGCCAGTCCCGTTCAGGGGGTCACGCCGCATCTTTCCCGTTCATACGGGAGGCCCGGGCCAAGTCCCTCCTCTGGTCCCCTTTACCGATACTCTCGGCAGGGTGATTTTGGGCCTGCAGCATACCGCCGTCAAGGGCGTGAAGTCTGCTTCTGGTGGCTACCGCAACGTCGGACCGGTGAGTGAGCGCCCCTCCTTC
>BLSH010074502.1:1043604-1060610 GCA_018402905.1 Glandirana rugosa | reverse complement strand
ATAATGAAAAAATAATACAAATACAAAATAATACATCTCTGAACGTATCATGACGATTTTATTTTCACTTTTGAAGTACTTAGAACGTACGATACAGACATACATATTACAATAGTCGTTATTGTAATATAAACGTTACAAGTTAACAAAAAATGAACGTTCTGAATCATATTCATACGGTAACAAAATCCCTTTGGTTCACAGTAATAAATACGATATGAAGACTTTCCCCTAGTTGGACGAACATAAAACCCCATGAAGTTAATGAAGAAGCTGCGTCTGTCAGTGAACTCGGAGAAAAGGATTTTACGGTAAGTTTTAATAAAATCCCTTTTTTGCATGGGCTCTAAGAACAATGACACAATTTCATATGGGATTTCAGCACAATGATGCATTGATACTGAGGATCCTAGAACAATGACAAACTGACACTTGGAGTTACAAAAAAAAGGCACGCTGCTGCTAGGCCTTTCAGAAGTATAGCATAAATAATGACACTTGGTTTCCCTAAAACAATGGCATACTTATACTAAGTCTTGCAAGTAAAAAACAATTGAACATTGCAAATATAATGTTATTGCTGATAACATTATACATACAGACATAGCATGCAAGATTCATGAAGTTTTCACTTTTATTTTAGCAGTACTATGCAAGTCTCTACATAATAAAACATAAACATAATAAAAAAGTAATAACGACTATGGGTGTGCTTATTATATAGATACTATAGATGTTTGCTAGGAGTCAACAGAGCACTGTGTGTAACATTCCAGCCAGTCCGTCTCACTGCTTTCATAACTAAAGAGATCCAGTGATTATGTCACTGGGTATGAAATATGCTATGTCTTGAAAATGTGACAGATGTTCAGATCCCACGGAAAATCTATTTAAAATCATTTATTGATAGTCAATGGGGAGGAAACCTGTTACATTGATGGTCATTGAGAAGAATGCCCCCTTTACAGTGGCGGTCAGATTGCCACCCTTACAGACAGTTAAAAAGGTCTATAGTGTCACACAGTTGTCTCTGCCAAGAGGCACTGGACCTGGAATTATGCAGGCACTCAGCCATAGCTCAAAGAACCCCTAGTGACTTCTGGAGGAACCCTAGATTTCCATGGAACCTTAGTTGAGAATGGTTGGTCTATAGGTAGACCCTAAACTTCAGTCTAACTTTAATTCTTGTTCACTAATAGTCCACTCTCATCCCAACCACTAATTTGTGGAACCTATAAAGGCACTAACCTGAACTCTTAAAGTAAACCTTGCTTGAAAATTACCTAAAAAGTGTGAAAAAAACTCAGCATTTAAAAATACTTACTTTGGACCCCACTTCCTGAAAGCACCGATGACATCACTGAGTCATACTCCCACCTCCAAAAAAGCTGGGGTGCTCAAAATTCTGCAAGGATTGTTTCTTCTAAACTCAAAAATAGTTAGGTGTGCAGCAAGTGGTGGCATCAAAAGCAAACAAGATACAGTAAGACAGTACTTCAAAATTCTTTAGAAGCTAGTTTACTTCAAAGCATAGGAAACGGCAGCTGGACCAACATAATGGGACCTCACAGGCCCACTTTAACAAGGTGCAATGATTCCATTGCACTTTGATAAAGGGGGTTGTGAGTCCCTGAAACACTGATCCTGCTGCTGTTTTCAATGCTTTGAAGTAAACTAACTTCTAAAGAATTTTGGAGTGCTTGCTCATCATATCCTTCCCCACTCTCTGGTTGCATAGCTGTATGCATACCATCCAGTCCCCATTCTATAACATTCATTCGTCTTCCATAGACCGCACGGTGCTCTGCTGATACCACACAGACATTGTAACACGGTTGCTGTGATAAAAGTTCCTATGAGAAGCTTACTTCTTTATCTTCCAGCAGTAAAATAGCCCATTCCTCTTAAGCTATTCAAAGTCACAAGAGTACAAATAAATAACAGGGATTTTCTTCATGTGACTCACCATGTTGTTGAGTTCACAATGAATATGGCGACATTATAACCAGGACTTATCGCTCACAACTAAATTACACATTAAGAACATGTGGGGATTTTATCACGAGTCCAATTCTGCTTTTTTTTTTCTCTCATATTTGATTCAAGTGAAAGTGGAAGGATCTATTCCTTCTGCTTTGTGTATTTTTCTAGACGCCGGGATTTAATGTTCATATTGCTAGAAGCATCGGTTGCAGTAATTTGCACTCAGGTACTGAATTTGCAGCTATGCTGTATGTTATTTTGCCCTGCGCAGCGAGAAAATGCTCTTTACAACTGGCTTGACTCGCAATGTAGACTGACACACAGGAGGTAATCTTCTATAAATTATATATAAGGAAATGCACTGACTATTGTGAAGTATAACAATATCTAGAGGGGTTTGACTATAGGAGAATAGGAGGTCACTGGTTTCAGGAAATGTTACAAATTAAAGGAAGCTTTCCAGGCAAAAAAAAAAAAAACATGCAGAGATATACAGTATATATTGAGCAGTTATGAGCATTTTTCTCATATTATCTTAGAATCAGGCAATGTTTCAATTGCATGTTGTATTCCCACCATGAATCATTATCATAAGGGAACTGGTGAAGGGTTTCTTTGGACCCCAATTTGCTTCCATATCCTGATACTGTTTTTTTCTGTGTGTATTGAGTGCTGGTACCCTGACCACCCTTTGTGATTTGTGTAACAGAAGAGTGCACCTTGTATTGATGACCCAGTACACAGCCTTATGGGTGCACTGCATGATGTAGATGCTCATGATACAGTTCTAAGTCATCTAAATCATGATGATGTGGCCCATCCATAAAGCTTTGTTTTAGGTTAACGGTATAAGATATACTAATCTATTGTCCCACTCTTTTTTTTTAATGATACGTTTGATAGAAAATTAGGTGAAGCTGTTGGTCTTCAATCCAGAGTTCCCAGGAGTGGTTGCTGGTGTTTTTTTTTTTTGGGGAGGGGGGGGGCGGCTTCGGTGTCCTCCAGCACGACGGACCCCATCTGGGTGGCAGGTGGTGGGCAGCGAGGGCTGCGGGCAGTGGCTCCAGTGTCCTCTCTTCCAGCGGTTTCCTCCATGTCTTCAGATGTGCGTCTCCTCTCTCCTCCTCCTTGCCCCCCCCCCCCATTGGAATCCATAGTATGGCACCCTGTATGTAGATCAGGGGGCTGGATGCATGGAAAGGGGGGGTTGGCACCCTTAGGCCCCTAATGGACGGGCCACCACTGGTTCCCGTGAAAGAGCCATAACTCATACCCTTACTCTTGTACTTTCCTTTCCAGTAACTCAAACCTTTCATAGTAACATTTCCTTTAACCCTATTCTAACTTAAACCTAACTAACCCTTTCTGCAACTACCATTTAATGTCTACCCTAAAACTGACTTTAATCCCCCCTCAACCCCCACACTAACATTGATCTATTATTTACACATTATTCTAACTTGAACCTTCACACCAACTCTTCCTGCAACCCTGACTCTAAATTCCAAACCTAAAACTGCCTTTAAGCTGCTTCCTATAACTCTAACAAAAAAAGAACTTGTCCTGTAACACTAACTCTCCCAATAACCCTAACATGAATCCTCCCAGCACTAACTCACTCAGTAATCCAAACACTAACCCTCCCAGTAACTCTAACCTCCTTGTAATTACAACACTAACCCTTCCTATAACTGTAACCTTAATCCATTCCCTACCTTGGACATGAAACCAAAAAGAGAGGTGTGTTCTGAAATTGCCACCATCCCAAAACAATGATAGATATAGAGAAATTGTCCCACTTGGAATTTTGAAGGCAATTATCTACAACTGTGTTATAACATCAACACTTCTAATAACCCTAAAACTAGCTTTTTAGTAACCCTAACACCAACCGTCTCAGTAACATTAACACTAACCTCCCAGTAACCCCAACACTAACCCTCTCAGTAACCCTAGAACTAACTTTCCTAGCTACCCCAACATTAACCCTTCCAGTAGCCCTAACACTAACTTCCCAGTAATCCCAACACTAACTCTCTCAGTAGCCCTAACACTATCCTTCCAGCTACTCCAACACTAACCCTTCCAGCAGCCCTAACACCATCCTCCCAGAAACCCCAACACTAACCCTAACTCATCATAAAATGAATCCTTCCTGTAACCCTAGTCCTTTCCCTTTCTGTAACTCTTAACAATAACCCTTCCAGCAACCCTAACACTATCCTCCATGTAATCACAACACTAATCCTTCCTGTAAATCTAGCACTAACCCTCCCTGTAACTCTAGCACTAACCCTCCCTGTAACCTTAACGCTTGCCTTCCCTGTAACCCCAACACTAACCTTCCCTGTAACCATATCCCCAGCCCCAACAATCTCTTTAAAAAAAAAGACATCTCCTTGTCTCCATACCTATGTCTCAAATAAGCAAGGAATCCGCTTCCTCAAAGACCAATCTTCCTGCCCTGAAAAGTATCTGGCCAAATTACCCACCCCAGAATCTATTGTTTTGGGGGCCAGTAGCCTGCAGAATCAACAGCTCACCATAAGGTATTCCAAGATTTTGTTTTAGCTTAGTGGTATAAACCAATGGCAATGCTCAGGCATTGCTACAACGATTGATAAAAGCCTTGTGTACGTGTCCCCATGATTATTTTTTTGGTTCGGCTAGAGTGCTTTTATTCCAAACAGCTGAAAAAGCTTGCCACATCTACGTAAGGTTGAGACGCCGTTTGCGGAGGTGTATAATTGCGCCTTTGCACATCACAGTAAATGAAGAGAATTTGACAGACTGCATCAGTACAGTGAAGTGCCTGCTATGCAGGTTTCCATCTTGTCTCTGGGAGTTCGTGAATAAGGTTAATGCATGAAATGAGCACAATCTGTACCAGGTTTAATGTGTCTTATTTTAAAGGGCAGCAGTAAATGATTTAACATTTAATGAATTTCCTCTCTCTCTTTTTTTACCTTTTTTTTTAATTTTTGCGTTGTCGTTGCCAACCATTCCAATAAAGCAAATTGAAATGACAATGACTAATTTAGAGCCTATTAATGATGTCCAGGCTGATATAAACTGTTAATGTAGCCAGGAGTGTCTATTATACATTAATAAATTCATATCTTATGGCTTGGTCTTATATATAGACAACCGGAGGAAGGCTAAAATAAGGCCATTGGGTCTAGCAACCAATCAGTTGTTTAGGTGCAGTCCTATTGACTGAAAACACATCCTGCATATTAATGATCAAAAATGGCTGCACCCAAATACACAGATTATGACGCATTATGCACAGAAAAGACTGCCAAACCAACTGCTGACAAGATCTGTGCTTGCACTCACACTGGAAAATGTAACATTAAAGGTCCAGTTCACGTCTAGTCTATTCATATTGTTGTCAATCAAACCCTGATGATGCTCTTGGATCCTCAAAATGCAATGGCTACTTTTTGGATTGTCCCCCTGACCTTTATTGGAGTAAAGTTGTACATGGGCCTCTTATCAGTTATGTGGCTTCATTTTCTGTTTTTGTTACAAGGAGACCATGGAGATCCTCTGGGGTGTAGAAATTGCCTGCCTGGAGACCAAATAACTTACATCAATATCTGTATTTTACGATAGCAATACCAGTGAGATAACCCTATGAGTCCAGCACTATTTTTCCACTTTTCTCAACTATACACAGAAAAGGACACACTATACACTGGTGAGACCAAATACTCATGCAAAATATATGGCCAAACATGTTTCACATTTTTGAGTTCAGGTATTTCCAGTGAAAGGTAATGTTAAAGATACAGCATTCAAAGATATTTTAGACAAGTGTCTGCTTCCAACCTTGTGGTAATACTTTGGTGAAGGTCCTTTTCTGCTCCAACCTGACCAGGGGAGGGCTGGCAGCCTTAGGCCTGGGGGGCAAGTCCAGTAAAGTGGCCCATTGAACCACCGAATCAGCTCACCATCCATGCCCACCTGGTTTTATAATGGATATTGATGTTATGAAGCAAGACAAATATGATACAATGTGGCAACATAATTTACTGTTAATAGCAACAAAGCAGGTGCAGCCTCATTAGTGCCCATCAATGCAGCCTGATCAGTGCCCATCAATGCAGCCTCATCAGTACCCTGCAGCTTCATCAGTGCCCATCCAACGCAGCCTGCAATGCAGAAATAGGAGAGCTGCCGGATTACAGAGCGGGGATCTCCTGCTTACCTGGCGTGGATGCTGTCATACGAAATCCCGCCTTCTGGACCGACTCCTATAATAGACATCATCCATGGTAGGGCCGGCCCTGGGCGACCCCCTCTGCTTGCAGTTAGTTGGCGGCCGTGCCCCTGGCCCCTACTTCCTCCACAAAAAGAAAATATTGTCAGCGGGCAACGGCCGCCAGCCATTTTGAATGTAAGTTGGGGTGGCCTGGGGGGCAATTGCCACCCTGCCCCCTGGCCCAGCCCTCCCCTGAACCTGACTATTGGTGCGGAGGAACTTGAGTGTCCTCCACAAAACCCTGACCTCAACCCTAATGAACACCTTTGGCATGAATTGATATGCCTATTGTAAGCCAGGTCTTCTCATCCAACCTGGTTAAACAAATGTTCTTTGGACTGGAAAGGCACAAAATCCCTCTTAGGTCAATTGACCTATGTTATTGGATATCACAATCACCACGGATGCCCTGCTTAGTGCCTTCCCCACTACAGGGATACCTGGGATATATTGTTTCCATGATCCCCCTATGGGAATACACCAAGTCAATTTGCCAGAACTTGGCCCTGGGGCAAACTCATAAATTTCTCTTAACTATCCCACTCCAAAAACCTATTCTATCTCATCGATAACTTTGTCCCTTCCATATTGTACTTTTATGTAGCTAAATTACACTGCTTGTTCGACATCATTAGCAGGTTATGATCACCACATTCTGTAACACACCTTGTAAGATATATGTTGAACCACTGAACTGCCCATATAGCTTCAGATTATAATAATAGTGTACCTGAGGAGCTTGATATACTATACATTTAATTATCTCTTAACTACAAATGTTATTGGAATTGAACTTTTCCTGTATTCTGTGACATCTAATAAAATATTTGAACAAGGAAAGGCACAAATTTCAACAGACACTCCAAAATCTTGTGAAAAGTTTTCTCCAAAAAAGTGGAGGCCCTTATGGTGCCAAAGTGTGTGTCAACTCTACATAAGTGGCCATAGTTTTGCAGTGGGTTGTCCAGCAAACCTATATAGGTGTAAAAGTCAGAAGTCTACAATGTTTTTGCCATATTGTGTAGGTTGTAAAAATACATGTCCAGTGACATGTGCACAACGGAAAAATGAGTTCCCTTTCATTTTGGATCCGCTCCTTACGTTTATAATTTTGCTTGCCCATATTGGTTTTGTTAGAATGATTCTTTTTCGGAATTACTTTTGTTTATTCTGAATTTGTTTCAGATATTCATATTCGTTAGTATAATCATTATATTCAAATCCATTCGAATTTTGGAAAACAACTATATTCGTTCTGTTCTATTCCATGTTATTCTATTCTTTTCTATTATTATCATCATCTTATTTCACTTTTATACCTCACTATGTTCGTTACAATATGTTTATTTTAAATTCATTTTTAAATTTTTCTAATTCGTTATTTTGTTGTGTTATCATTTTTTCTGATTAATTAAAATGAGTTATTATTGCGATTCAGAAATTCAGATACATCTGAATCTCCAAATATCGAAAATGTTGTCCAACTTTTCGAATTGTAACTAAACGAATCTCACATGTCTATTGAGCCCTGACCTCAACCCCACTGAACCCCTTTGGGATGAATTGGAATGTTCATTGCAAGCCAGATCTTCTCATCCAGCATCAGTACCTGACCTCGCAAGGTTCTTCTGTCCAAATGGGCATACATTCCTTTAGAAACCTCCAAAATCATGTCTTCCCAGAAGAGCGGAGGATGTTTTGGCCATAAAGGGGAGTAACTTCATATTAGCGGTCATGGTTTTGGAATGGGATCTCCAATAAGCTCATATAGTCAGTTGTTCTCAAAAGTTGGACCATATGTTATATACCTAGAAAAAGACTTACAAAAGAATACAATTCCACATAACCAATAAACTTTTCCAAGTCGGTTTTAAAGTTTGTTGACAAGAATTATTAATCTCGCCGCCTAGAAGCTTAACACCATTTGAAGGCTTATTTTCCAGAACGTGGCTGGCATTACGGAATATGCTATTCTATTTCTATAGCTTTTAGAGAATTTTAATGATGTTTGTGATGTTGAGTTTAACATAATTCAAGCCAAAACTTTTTTGGTTTGTGGAGTAGGATTAGAAACTCTGGCTTTCTTTGTATTGCTATATGTGTTCCCACTGGGAAGATTTCCACTCACGTCAGTGTTGGCAATAGGTGGATCAGAAGGACCTGAGTAATAAAAGCTTACATGAGGTTTTTATTGCTGTCTGTTCCCTTCTGTCCTGGTGGTCCCATTTCCCTTATTTTTTGTCCTGGTGTCAATAGAATAAAAAATTCAATCTAACATCCAGCCTTCCCTTCAGTCTTGCACAGTTGTACCGGCTCCTCTCCTGAACTGAAATGGCTTCCTCTGATTTCACTGCACACTATGAGCTTCTCACAACGTGCATTAGAAGATGCAGCAACTCAGGTAGAGCCTGCCTCATTTTCTGGCTAGAGGACATCCATGCCTATTGTCCCTGGTCCACCCCTTTCATTTATTGAATTTTGGTTTAAAGCGTTTTTAAATGATCACTCTGTATCCTCTAAAATATCTGTTTGATAATGCCAGGTCATGACTTCCCCCCTGAGTGCTGACTCCCCTATCATATTAGCTGATCTCAAGAGCAGGTGCAGTCTGTCACTAGCAGCTCTCCTATTGTCCTCTGATTGTCTTTAACTCCCTGCTCCTCCCCCTCCCTCTCCCTCTCAGTACGTAGAGTCTCTTCTCTGCTCTCATAATTAATTTTTAAAGCCCCTATCCCCTGTGTATTAGAACAAGAAGTTCCCTTTGTTCGTGTTATATCATAAATATGCTTATCTGTATAGATAACACACCGGCTTCCTACACACGGCTCTCTCTCCTCTCCAGCTGACCTCAGCAGCAGTGCTCAGCCCCACCCTCAGGAATTATTTGCTGAGCAGGGGAGAGAAAAAAACAACAACTGATCCTAGGAAGCCTGTGTGTTAGCAGTACAGATAAGTAAATATATGTTACAACACAGGCACAGGGCAACTTATTGCGCTAATACAGAGGGTATACAGAGGGAATGGGAGCATTTTATACATTTTATTATTTGCATAACTCCTCCCAAGAACCAGCCCAATGCTTGCATCAGGGCTTTGGACTCTTGAGAAGTACTGGGGTAGGGTGCTGTTGGTTTTTTCAAGAAGCTATGTACAGAAGCCTGCTGGCCCCTCCCTCCAGCCTTGATTTGCTTGCAGTGCCTAGAGACCCAGTGGTTACATAACTTGGTTAAAATAAGGAATGTAAGGAAAAAAGAAACAGGGAGGAACCAGAGAAGGAAAAAATATAAACACTTGCAGACCAGGCTTTTCCTGGCACTTTTTGTTTACAAGTTTAGATCAGTATTTTTTGCTAGAAAATGACTTAGAACCCCCAAACATTATACATTTTTATAGGAGAGACCCTAGGGAATAAAATGGCGATTGTTGCAATTTTTTAAATCACACTGTATTTGCGTAGCAGTTTTGCAAATGCATTTTTTTGAGACAAAAACATTTTAAAAAAGAAAACACAACACAATATTTACCCCACTTTTTTGCATAATGTAAAAGATGATGTTATGGCGAGTAAATAGATACCTAACATGTCACGCTTTAAAATTGCGCACGCTCGTGGAATGGCGACAAACTTCAGTACTTAAAAATCTCCATAGCTGACGCTTTAAACACTTTTTTAGCGTTACAGAGGAGATCTAGCGCTAGAAATATTGCTCTCACGTAGCTATGGGGTGCTTTATAATTTTTTTTCTTATTTATTTTACTTTTTATTTTTACACTGTCGCTTTTTTTTTTTTTCCCTTTCATCGCTTTTATTCCTATTACACGGAATGTAAAATCCCTTGTTATAGAAATAGGGATGAAAGGTCCTCTTTATGGATCTGGGGTCAATAAAACCCCAAATCTCTTTGTTATCTTTAACAGCAAAAGATAAAGAAAAGTGTTTTTTGATCTTTTGCTTTAAAAAAAGAGAAAAAAAAATTACTTCCAGCCTGGACCGGAAGTGGCATCATCATGACGTCTCTCCAGTTCTCCAAGGACTCTCTTTGATTGCCTGTGGGAGCAGCCGGCTGCACTGTTGTATCGTTTCTTGGGCAAACTGCCGGAAACGGCACGCTCAAGAAACCGTTCCAGTGGCTCATGGGCCGCTGGGACCGGTTTCATGAGAAAGCCAGCAGCTGGCTGCAAAAAAAACGTTACCGGGGTTATGGCTGATATCTGCAGCCATAATCCCGGTAAACCACTTACAAACTGCAACAAATATATACTGTATATATATATATATATTTATATATGTGTATTACAGTCGGCAAGTGGTTAATAATGTCAGCAATTGCCTTTTCAATTCAATCTGAAGTCAGCCATCATTTTCTATAATTGGCAAGTAATAGCATTTCAAACGTTGCTTTGTTCTATTTTCTAGACATGGCAGTGCGTGGATTGCATGGGGATCGCAGGCAGGTGAGGATTAGGGGTAGAGGAGGGAGACTGATAGGTGAGGTTGGAGTTCAGCTTTAAATTATTCTGTAAATTTGTAGACCGAAGTTAAATTCTCCTTTAAATCAATTTGCAGTTCTAAAACAGATGTCTTTTGTACCGCACTCCCTGATTACGCTTGATTACCATTCCGCCGGTAATGCCTGATTAGTATGGGGAATATTTCGGACTTTCATCCAATTTGGCTCTCCTAGCCAGGTCGTGGAGAGGTCTTGCTGATGCCCATAGAGAAAAAAAAATGCTTATCTTGTCCAACCAGTTGATACTAGTAGTTCTTGTGTTGGAATCTTTTTGCTAGATTGTACATTAGCTCTCTTCACAATGGAACATTTGGCCTATTCTATGTTATACATAGGAATGACCAAGACTGAGGGTTGTCATTTTCCTAAATCAGGGAGATATTGGCAAAATGTTGCCATGCTGGGGACACACATATTGGCAGTTAGGTTGCCTGTCACCAGATAGCTCTGTTGCCATTATGGCATTGTAAGAGGAAGATTGTAAGCAGGTTTTTAGCTCCCTTTTTGGAGAAACCCCTCCTCTAATGGGTGGAGTTAGTGCACACATAAATACCAGCTGTGGGTGGGACCCAGGATAGCTGGGGTATATGAACAGGAGCTTCCCCCAGAGCTGATCTAAAAAGCCCCGTGCAGGGCTAAATTCCAAGGAGAGGGGGCATAGATGATGTGAGGAATAATTTTAGTCACCTTGCCTACCCCAGACCTTCTTCTGGAAGTGATGTAGTATATTGGATATGGCTTGGGGGGGGTTAAATATATGTGATACTCCACCTGCTCTACCTTCCTCCACTGGTCATGCTCTGTGGCAAGGTGATTGAATAACAGTACTGGATAAACAGAGTTTGAAAGTTAATATAAATCTATTTCAACTCTATATTTAGCTGCTCACTGGTGCGGCATTCTATGTACTTCTTAGTTCAGACATACCAGCCCAACTAGGTTATACAACTTGTTCTGATAAGCCAGAAGTTCCTCCTACCTACCCAACCTCCTCCAGTGGTGGTCGTCAACCTCAGTTGTGCTATTTTGCAAAAGGCTGGCTGAATAGAATTTGAAAAGGTTCCGATAAATGAATTATATTCTGCATAGACATATCAGATCAGCCAGGACAGGTTGATCCAATAGATATAAAACCCCCTTAGAAAATCTGAGCCTCTACCGGAGTTCTAGGACCCTGCTGCCTGAAAAGGTGGCTTGGCATCAATTGTATCAAGACTAACTGAACAGACTAGCTAAGCAGACTCTTCTTTTCCTCCTCTGAAAGTTCAAGACCCTGCTAAATGGAAGAGATGCCAGGATCACAAGTCTAGCTGAACTGGATTTGGAAGAGTGCACGTACATTACTTACATTCTGAGTAGACATACCAGATCAATCAGAAGATTTTGATACAATTGATACCAAACTCCCTTAGACAAGCTGAGCTTTCCATTGGTCCAGGACCCTGCTTTCTGGCAGGGGTGTCTGGTTATCAAAACTAGCTGAACAAAATTCATATGAACGAATTACATGCTAGGTAGACATACGAGATCAATCAGAATACGTTGATCCAATAAATATACAGTAGAACCCCCTTAGAAAAGCAGAGTTTTCTCCTCTTCTTCTAGAGGTCCAAGACTCTGATGTCTGACAAGGGTGCATGGTAGGGTTGCCACAGCATCCCTTTAATCCAGGACACATATTACACAGGTTCTGTTGGTGATTAAGGTGGTAATTAAACTCACTTGGTGCATTATCTGCATTAAATTAGCCTCAGAACAACCTGTGTAATTCATATGTGTCCTGGATTAAAGGGATGATGTGGTAACCCTAGTGCATGATTCGCCTGACTGGAATGGTAGGAGTTCCAGGATAACAAGTCTTGGTGAACAGAATTTGGAAGAGTTCACATAAATAAATTACATTCCACGTAAACATATGAGATCAGCTAGGACAAGTTTATTCTATGGCAGTGGATCTCAACCTCCTTCCTCAAGTACCCCCAACAGGCCATGTTTTCAGGTTTTCCTTTATCTTGCACAGGTGCTTTAAATCAGAGTCAATGGCTTGGTATTTGGACAGCTAAGAGAAATTACCCAAACATGGCCTGTTAGGGGTACTTGAGGATTGAGGTTGAGAACCACTGCCCTATGGATATTTAAGCCCCCTTGAAAAGTAGAGTCATCTTCTCCTCCACTGGAGGTCCAGGACCCTGCTTTCTGGCAGGGGTGTCTTGATCACAAGATGTATTCCATGTGGGAATTTAGCCTCTTGCCTAGGCTTTAGCTTGAAAAGCTTCAACTCCTTCCAAAGTATTTTAATTAGAATCCGTCCTTGAGTTTGGGCTATTCATGCTAATGTAATCTTGGAGAAGATATCATAACTTTAAAATAATTAAAATATTATTATTAAAAGCAATATCAAATTGTGCCCTCCTAACAGGAAAGGGTCCTTTGTATTTAAATATACTATGGTCCCTGTAGGCGATTCTCCGCTTGTGGATCACCGGAGGCCGAAGCGAGACCCGTGTACGGCATTTCTTCCTCTAATGAGGGTTGAGAAAATGATATTGCCTTACAAGAAGCTATCATCACATCCAAAGACCTCGGCGAAAGTCCTGCGTTTCTCCCCGGTTGCTTAAATTAAAAGTGTGGTATTGCAGATCCTTTTAACGTCTAGTGTCCTCATTAATTTCTGAGTATATTAAAACACAGAAAGTAATATAATAAGCGTACACTTTTGCCTTATAATCTGCAAATGTGGCTCAGAATCCTATTTCAGCTCGGGGAACGTTTTTATTACAATAAAGAGGCACAAGCTATGCTTAAAGGCCTTTAAAAGTATTAGTGTTTATTACGCTTTCATAATTTTGCACAGCTCTTCTGCTTCCAACTGCTCGCTGTGAGGAGGATAAAACAGATTGGGTGACTTCTCAATAAACCGTAAGCAAGCAGAGTTGGAGTTCAACTGCGAATAATGCGACTTTAAAGAGATATCCACTTATGCCCCGTACACACGGTGCGATTGTCGTACAACGGTCGTACAACAGCTTGTTGTATGATAATCCGACCGTTAGTACGTGCAATTACAACAGCCGACTTTCGACAATCGTACAACAGAAGTTGGCTGATAAAAAAATAGAAAAATTTTGTTGGCCAACAAGGCTTCGTACGACTGTGGACTCGTTTGTACAGAAGTTGACCCAACAAAAGTTGAAAGTGTAAACACGCATGCTCGGAGTCCAGGAAGAGCTCGGTTGTGTAAACCTACGTTCCTAATTCACAAATCGCATGCACCTGAACTTCCTCGTTATACGCTCGTAACACGTCACTACGTTCGGCTTTGTTGGCCGAGTACTTGTCAGTATGCTAGACGCAGCCGCCAACAGCCGATTTTGGTAAAAGTTGAACGCGTGGTCGTACGACAATCGCACTGTGTGAACGAGCCATTAGAGATAGGAAAGAGAACTGGTGCAAACAACCCAGTGATAATAACCCCTAGTATTGGTGTCAGTGGCTGTAATAATAACCCCTAGTATTGGTGTCAGTGGCTGTAATAATAACCCCTAGTATTGGTGTCAGTGGCTGTAATAATAACCCCTAGTATTGGTGTCAGTGGCAGTAAAAGAAACCCATAGTATTGGTGTCAGTGGCAGTAATAGTAACCCCCAGTATTGGTGTCAGTGGCAGTAATAATAACCCCTAATATTGGTGTCAGTGGCAGTAAAAATAACCCCTAGTATTAGTGTCAGTGGTATTAATAGTAAGCCCCTAGTATTGGTGTCAGTGGCAGTAGAAGTAACCCTCAGTATTGATGTAAGTGGCAGTAATAGAAACCCCTAGTATTGGTGTCAGTGACATTAATAATAACCCCCAGTATTGATGTCAGTGGCAGGAATAGTGACCTTCAGTATAGGTGTCAGTTGCAATAATAGTAACCCCTAGTATTGTTGTCAGTGACAGTAAAAGTAACCCCGATATTAGTGTCAGTAATAGTAACCTGTTGTCAGTGGCAGCATACTGTCAACTGTCTCTGGAAGATATGGTGATCACATGCTGGAGAAAATTTTCTTACACAATCTTAAAATGGATGTAAATCCTTCCATATACCCAGTGAAGTGACTGGCTTCAGGTGATACACAGAGGTGAAACAAATCCTCCTACATAACTTGTACCTGTTTATCTGCAGCCATCTCTTCTCTACAGTTGTACACGGTGCGGGATTTATACAGCTTGTCTGAGCTTTCAGAAAGAAGAGGCAGAGTGCTGAAGCTACATTCTGCAGAGCTCAGTGAGAGCTGATTGGAGGGATGGGACACGCCCCTTTTCACGCACCACACAGGAGCAGGTCTGAGGCTGTCAATCAGAGGCTGTGTGCTGGAGCTACCTTCCTTCCCTGTCACCTTTTGTCTCTTGGTGTCAGGAAACCTTGTCAGGAGTGACTCATGCTGATAGTAGTGGAAGAAAGCAGCAGCCAGAAATGACACTTAGTGCTCTGGATTGATATACACTATAGAGGGATATGCTTTGTTCATATTTCATGAAAGAAAAGAAACAGGAATGGCGCTGTCTTTATAATACAAATGTGGACAATAAATAATATTAATATGTGTCATATATCAAGTATATGTGAATTAATCAGTGTCCTATAATGTCTTATTCACCAATTTTTGTATAAGCAGGTGGAACTTAATGGATAAATCTGTAAAAAAATTGATCAAATCATAAAAGTTGCAATTCATAAAAGTCCGTAAATAATCTGTCCGTAAAAAGTCCGTAAAACTTAATTTCATAGATTAACTAAAACAACTGATCAATATATGTGCAAACCATTGTGTAAAAACAAAGTGGGTGTTCTGTGCAGGCAATACTGTGTGCAAAAAAAGCCAAAAAAACACAACTTATTGCAGTCCGTAAATGTCCGTATACACTTGTCCGTAAAAATCCGTAAAAACTGGATTGCATAAATTATATTCAATATATGTGCAATAGGGTTATGCCAAACTCCAGGTGGATGTTTTGTGCCAGCAATTCTGAATGTGAAACACAAAAATAAAAATAAAAATAAAAATGATTATTGCGGTCCGTAAATGTCCGTAAAGAAATGTCCGTAAAGGTCCGTAGGGTATATGGGTGCTAGAAGGTGGTTATGCAAATACAAAGATACTCAGAAAGATGGCATGTTTTCATCACAATAATCAAAAATGCCACTATTGATGTTACTCTGCTAATCCAAGATTTGCTGGGACATGCTACAAAATGGTAAAAAATGGTGACTTTGTGCTCCTCTTGTAGTATCCAGGTGACAACAGCTTGTGCTCCCCCACATGTGGCCCCACTTACCGGAAGCTTCACACCCCTGCAGGGGTAGCCCGCCTTGGATAAATGGGGTCTTTACGTCATCCGTCCGTTCCTCCTTCTGGGTTACCGGGGTCCACACAGGCAAAATCCTAGGTATATTCCGATCCAGGGACTCCTCTGGTAGCTCGCTTCTTTGGGTCACTCTTTTCAATCTTGTACTATCATCATATGTTTGTACAATCTTGTATTACCTGAGGCCTGGACATGTCTGAGGTTTACAACCACTTTAACCACTTAACGACCACCCACCGTCATTTGACGGCGGCAGTCTGGCTCAATAGCGCAAATCGCCGTCAGGCTGCGAGATCGAGGATTGTGGCCTCGCACGCACTCACCATGTAGAGGGGGAGCCATGGAGTGGGTAGGGTGGACTCGATGTCGCTACCCGTGATCGCTCCCCTGCAGTGACGGAACAAGGATCCATGTGTGTAAACACATGGATCTCCGTTCTGACAGGGGAGAGGAGTGTGATTGTATGTTCCCTGTATATGGGAGCAGCAATCACTCTCCTCCCCCAGCCCCCCTCATCCCAGCCCCACCACAGTTAGAAACACAAAGCAGGGAACACATTTAACCCTTTGATCGCCCCCTAGTGTTAACCACTTCCTTGCCAGTGACATTTACACAGTAATCAGTGCATTTTCATAGCACTGATCGCTATATAAATGTCATTGGTCCCAAAAAAGTGTCAAAAGTGTCCGACATGCCGGCCGCAATGTCGCAGTCCCGCTAAAAATTGCAGATCACCGCCATTACTAGTAAAAAATGTAAAAAAAATAAAAACCCCATAAATTAATTCTCATCGTTCGTAAACGCGGCAACTTTTGCGCAAACCAATCAATATACGCCGATTGTGATTTTTTTTTAACCAAAAATATGAGGAAGAACATATATCGGCCAAAACTGAA
>BLSH010074502.1:1000228-1020839 GCA_018402905.1 Glandirana rugosa | reverse complement strand
CCTTGTATAGTTCAGAGCTGTCCTAATCTATTTATAGTAAGCTCCCCAACATAAAACTCCGGCTGCTTTTATCATATGTGACGAAATACTTGTCAGGCCCATAACAGAGGAACTGAACAGGAGACAGTTACAGGACACAGTGCTTTGGAGAGAGATAACAAAACACTGCAGATATATGTGCCCAGCTCAAATTTCATGAATCGGGTTTATATCCACTTTAAGGCCTCATACACACTGACGTTTTGTGACGCCGGCGTTTTCTGGCGTTTTTTGCAGCTCTCCATGTTAGTCAATGGCCCCATAAAAACGTCGGCGTTTTTGAGCTGTAGATGACGTCGGCGTTAGTGAGCTGAAACTAGAACCCACAGCCATCGCGTTCTGAGGCTGTAACGTTTTGCCATTTTTTGACGCCGACGCCACAATATGCCAACAAACGCCACCTATTATTATACCGGCGTTTTCCGGCGTTTTCTGACGCCAACGTTTTTAGGTTGAAAAATAGCAGAGGGATGATTTTTTTAAAAAAACGCCTATTGACGCCGACGCTCACTAACGCTCAAAAACGCTGATGCATAACGCCGAAAAACGCCAACTTTTTTTCCTTGACGTCGGGCCCGACGTTTTGTTTATCTTTTTAGAAACGTCCGTGTGTATGAGGCCTAAGCATCCGGGTGTGCGCACGCATGCGCAAGCGGACCCGGAAAGGAAGCCGCAACATACATGTACATGACTGTGCCTGTACGGGCGACCGGCCACAGTAAATGTACTGCGGAAGGTCGGCAAGCGGTTAAAAAATATCCAGCAATGCATGCAATTATAGGCTCTATTTATTGATATTTTTCACCCTAGATTCACTAATTTTGCATTGGATTCCATTGGGAAAATGTGTAAATATTAGGTGAAATTTGTGCGCATTTGTAGTAAACACATAAATAGACCTCTGAGTTAATTAAAATAGATGGACAATGGAGGGGCAGACACTGGAAGCGTATCTATGTGTATGCATGTTTATCAGCGGTGGATTAATTACACTTTGGGCCCCAGGCTGTTTTCAATTCATGGGCCCCCGCTAGTTTAATGAGATCATCCATAAGGGTCAGTGTACTCAGGTATCTTTGTTTTGCTTCTTACGGGGGTTTGTGAAGCTTTTCTAAAGGATCTGGAAGGCAATGTTTGAATTTTAAATTGGATTTAATGTAGCGGTGTATTCTTTGCAAATTACAAATGCAATGGTGGCAGATAGTATGGAAACAATTCTCCCAGGTGCAAGAGGAAAGCATATCAATTTTGTATGATCAGCTAAATATATGCCAGGTTCATCAAAACAAAAGCTATGCAAAATCTTAAGGTTTGTTTTTGTTTTGGATAGCAGCCACATCCAGCATAGAAAGGCCTCTCCCCTGCCAGCATGCTGCAGTAAAAAGCCTTTGCTCTTTGTGTGGAAGCAGTGGTCCCTCTGCAGGGGTGTCACACACCCACTGCCAAGTCAGACCTATAGATGAGCAATCCATAAAGCTCATGCTCCCTGCTGATTGGTGAGCTTTATCGTTGATTCAGCAGGCGGTGTGCCAGGTCCCTGCAGAGAGACCACTGCTCTCTGCACACAATGAAAGAAGTTTGGCTTCAAAGGAAACCTTTACTGAGAAGAATAAAAAGATGTCACAAAGCTGAAATGGTTCTATAACCACTTGCTGACCGCCCCATAGCAGATTTATATGTGATTCTCCACCTCCGCATAGGGGTACGCGCGTGTACCGCTGACGCACCGCTTCTGCTGTGATTAGTCACAGCAGAAGCTGATCAGCGGTTGCTGGCCAATGGATGTCTGCTGGCACCTGCCGATCGCCGAGTAGAGACACAGGATGGAGCTCTGCCTATGTAAACAAGGCAGAGCTCTGTCCTGTCAGCAGGGATGTGCAGGATTTTGTTTCCCTGAGCAGGGAATAACATCCATAACATGCCTACATTGTGCAAACAAAAACACTGGTTAGGCACGCATTTAAGCCTTTGATTAGGGTTGCCATCTGTCCGGGATTGACCCGGACAGTCTGGGTTTTGAATTGTGTGTCCGGGTTTCAGACCGCCTGAAACCCAGACACATTATTGAGAATGGACTGCAGTTCCTCAAGTAAGGACAGTCTGGGTTTTGAATTGTGTGTCCGGGTTTCAGACCGCCTGAAACCCAGACACATTATTCAGAATGGACTGCAGTTCCTCAAGTAACAGAGTACCACAACCACCAAGTACATATGTGTTCTCATGGCACCCACCCCCATACATGGACAGTAGAGGAGAGAGGGCTCAATCTGCTCCTCCTCCTCTCACCCTTACCCCTCTGTCTGCCCAACCACACTCCAATCCCTGGTGTTCTGTGCCTCAGGAAAGGGATGGGTGAGCTAGAAATTTGAAGCTCAGCAGCCGGCAGATACATTGTAGATGAGAGTCAATGCCTGAGCCTCTATCTTTGGGTGAGTGAGCTCACCATCCAATGTCTGTGGCTGAAGCCTCCCCCTCCATCAATTTTCTTTTCTGCCTCCGAGGGAGTGAGTACACAAAAGTAAGGGGGACTCAGATGTTAGGGGTTCCCTGTGGACTCTGATGTAAGGGGAGCTTTGAGAACCCTGATTTAAGGGGGAATGCTGGGAACTGTAAAGTAAGTGGGAGCTTTGGTGAGCAGAAACTCCTTTACATCAGAGTTCCCCTTTACATCAGAGTCCACAGGTTCGCATAAAAAATAAATAGCTGTGCGCCGCTAAAGTGTTTGGGTTTGGCTTGAAGAAAAAGTGGCAACCCTATCTTTGATCACCCTAGATGTTTAACCCCTTTCCAGCCAGTGCAATTAGTACAGTGACAGTGTATATTTTTAGCACTGATCACTGTATTAGTGTCACTGGTTCCCACAAAGTGTCAAAAGTGTCAGCTAGTGTCAGATTGCCCGTCGCAATATCGCAGTGCTGCTATAAGTCGCTGATCGCCGCCATTACTAGTATAAAAAAATTAAGTAAAAATTCCAATATATATCTCATAGTTTGTAGACGCTATGACTTGTGCGCAAACCAATCAATATACACTTATTGAGATTTTTTTCATTTTTTTTTAATTTAAAAAATATGTAGCAGAATACACAGTGGCCTAAATTTATGAAGAAATATGTTTTTTTCTTTTTACAGTTTTTATTGGATATGTTTTATAGCAGAAAGTGAAAAATATTGCTCTTTTTTTTCAAAATTGTCAGTCTTTTTTTGTTTATAGCGCAAAAAATAAAAAACACAACGGTGATCAAATACCCCCAAAAGATTTTATTTTAGTAAAGCGCTGCATTACCACACAATTTTCAGTTAAAGTAACGTAGTGCCGTGTCTCAAAAAAATGGCCTTATCATGAAGGGGGTTAACCTTCCGGAGGTCAAATAACCAACAAAGGAGTGCAGAACGTTTATCACCACCCCCATGGGCCCCCCTGTTGGTCTGGGCCCCTGGGCAGCTGCCCATTCTGCCCTTATTATAATCCACCTCTGATGTATTTGTAATGCTATTAGAGGAAAGTGAAGGACTAAGCAGATCTGTCCTAGGGTTGTTTGAACACCACGTGGGCACTACTGCACTAAAACATGTTAGTGGTGGTGATGGCAATATTGTGTCCCGCAATAGTGAGGTGTGTGTGGCAGGGCAGGGTAGGTGTCTAGTCTACGACATCAACATGGGGAAAGCCAGACTTGTATATGGACTCTTCTTAAAGTGTTACTAAACCCAATAATATGAAAATAGTTAATTCACCACCCCCCACTGCCCACAGCTTATAAATCTTCTTTTTACATTAAAATACGGCCTCTGTATACCTTTTGGGGTGATCTGTATACCACAGTTTCCTGATAACCTGCATAGTTTGTCCATATCTGTGTGTTCAAATAGGAGGAGATTTCCACTACAGCCTCTATACACACCCACATGTGTGATGCCAATATCATGTGACCTGAACAGTTCAACTGAAACAGGAAATGTTCTATCCAGCATAAGAGACCAAACTGAGCATATGCAACTTTACCACCCTGCTGTGTATTATCTGGGCTTGCTCAGATTGACAGTGCAGGAGGGAAGAATCTATGCATACAGGATAAAACAGCCTTTTTACCATACCTCCCAACTTTCTGAGATGGGAACGAGGGACATCTATTGGCAAAAGTATAGAAAATTCAGAAAAAGGAAAAAAAGGGAGGGGCTATGGGATTTTATTGGTACCGACATAGGCTTACAAAGTCAATTTCTTTAAAACAATATCATTTATTTGTGTAGAAAAAATCTTGATTTATGCACTCAATGATTACAGTACACATAAATAGTACATAATCTCATACGGTCTGTAGCACTGTGTTTCTCAACATGTTTCGCTATAAAGTCGCTTCTTCAGGAGATTATCACAATTACTTATGACCAGACGCTGAAAATAACAATAAAATCTTAGTGCACATAACAGTAAATGCATAATAGATTGTATAAGAAGCAAACATGTATATTTTTATCACAAAACAGCGAAGGTTATTTTCATCACAATAATGCACTACATACCATAAGATGCTCACCATGCAGATACAACCACAGAGTTATAGCGCTGACGGCCACCAATATTAACAAAAGTATGTAGGCATAGGAAACACCCCCTGCCATGCCCTCTTAAAGGAGAAGTATGCAAAATAAATTATTAGTTAATCCCACAAGTGCTTTTTTTACCACTACTATTCCTTTATACCGGCTTTTTAAATGTAGAAATGCAGCAATTTAGAAATTGGATGAAAGGCTTAGCACTGGAAAACACTTTTTGATAAATAAATAGAGCATTTTATATATAGGTATATGCATCAGACCAAAATGAGGGACAAATGAAGAGCAATGAGCGACAGAGGGACATTGTTCCAAATCAGGGACAGTCCCTCAAAATCGGAGACAGTTGGAAGCTATGCTTTTTACACAAGGCAGAGGATTAACCCTTTAAGTTCCACAGTGAGTATAACAAGCATGCTATTCTGCACATACAGACAGATTTTACTGTTGTGGGTTTAGTAACACTTTAAGTACAGAAAACCATTCAATAAACATGCCGTTCTTGTCTGGGTATGTGTGTTAAGTAACATTATAAGACATTGATTTACTGCTGTTGTTTGGAGGATATGAAATATTTATGAAGAGAGCTAATTTTGCAATATGAATGTATATTAATCGGTTTATGTAGGGGATCAGTGTTGTATGTTGAGATTTATACAACAGGACATTAGAACATTATGGGTTGCACAATAAGAAAATACAGATGGCATTTAGGCCTCCCTTCACGCTTATGCACGTTGGTAATGTGCAGTAAGAAGTGATTTTCCTGCAGGGCATGGTAAGGCATGCCATACTGTGTGTTGGAGTGCCATTCATTTAGAATCAAATTCAGATGGTATTTAGGGCTCTTTCACTCTTGATGGTAATGTGTGGTAAGCTTCAACTTTTATCACAACACACGGCACCCTCTGCATTGTGTATGTTTTGTATGAAATGGCACTTTATACATTACCATGCCTCTTTACATCCAGTGTTTCCAGACAGTATGGTCACCTGCTGATTTAGCACATCCACAGGCAGCTTAACCCCTTCATGCCGATGTAACACAACCATGCCTCAAGGGGTTGTACCGGGGTGATGCCTGCAGCTGCAGGCATCGCCCCAGTACTGTTTTTTTGGAACCGAAGGTTGGCTTTCTTATGAAAAGAATTGATGTGGCAAAGCAGCCGCAGCTCGCCCTGGCTCTCCCATCCCACCAGGAGGCCCGAGCGACCAGCCGGCACGAGACCCGAACTATGCTGCAATTGGCTTTGATTGGGTCCCAGATCTAGGAACCCAGAAGCGATGTCATGACATCACTTCCGGTTTACTGAAAACAAAGGGCTTGTTTACACATGCTTCGGCTTCAATGCTCATACAGCTTCAACAAGCTTTTATGATGTGTTTTTGAGGCTTCGGCGGTGCTTCGAAGAGGCTTCAGTGAGGCTTCAACAAGGCTTTGATGAGGCTTCATTGATGCATTTTTAAAGCCTTGTTTTAGCTTGGTAAACGCCCTGTGTGTTGATATCTCACACCTGCAATTTCTCCAAAACAAAGTGAAGCCAAAGCTGAATTACAGCCTCTGAAAAGCCATGGGTGCTTCAAGCGAGCTTCAAACAAGCTTTGTCATAGACTTCTAGGGAGGCGTTGAAGAGGCTTTGAAGCCTGGCTAAAGCTACATGGGGTATAATTTTTGACGCAAAGCTGAAGCGCAGCTAAGCCAACGCAAGGTGTAAACAGGACTGTAAGTTAACCATTTTATTTAGTGACATGGGCTTTGACTGGCGTTAAGGGAGCTTTAACAACGCCTTTCTGACACCCTGTTTTGAAGCAAGTGTAAACGAGCCCTTAAAGCGATACTTAGGGCTGGTTTACACTTGCTTCAAAACAGGGTGTCAGACAGGCTTTGTTAAAGCTCCCTTAACACCAGTCAAAGCCCATGTCACTAAATAAAATGGTTAGCTTACAGTCCTATTTACACGTTGCATTGGATTTGCTTTGCTTCAGCTTTGCGTCAAAAATTATACCCCATGTAGCTTTAGCCAGGCTTCAAAGTCTCTCCAACGCCTCCATAGAAGTCTACGACAAAGCTTGTTTGAAGCTCATTTGAAGCACCTGCGGCTTTTCAGAGGCTGTAATTCAGCTTTAGCTTCCCTTTGTTTTGGAGAAATTGCAGGTGTGAGATATCAACAGACACACAGGGGATCTGCCAAGCTTCAACAAAGCTTCAAAAGAGCCTCATCAAAGCACCACCAAAGCCTCAAAAACACATCATAAAAGCTTGCTGACGCAGTAGGGGCTTTAATGTGCGTTGAAGCCAAAGCAAGTGTAAACAAGCCCTAAAGGTTAATTTTCTAAAAATAATAAACATGTCATACTTACCTCCTCTGTGCAGCAGTTTTGCACAGAGTGGCCCCGATCCTCCTTTTCTGGGGTCCCCCAACGGCGATCCTCCTCCTCTCGAGTGACCTGTCAGATAAGCGTTTCCCTTGGGGGCACCCGTGCGGGCGCACTCCTGTGTCATGCTGCTGCATCCATTGACACAGACAGGTGGACTCTGCCCCACCCCCTGGCTCCCGTCACTGGACTTGATTGACAGCCATCAATCTATCCAATGAGGACCGGAGCCCGCGGCTGGAGCTGCTAGGCTCGTCCCCGGCACAGGAATGATCGGGCTCAGGTAAGTAAAAAGGGGGCTCTGGGGGGAGCTGCACCAGAAAAAGTTTTGAGGGTTTACAACTCCTTTAAAGGCTCCAGATTTATAAAATGACACTATTCAAAACAGCCAAACTAGGGGCCCGTCCCCATCCATGCGTCTGGCCCCCTGATCTACATATAGGGGCGCTGGACTATACTATGGATTCCAATGGGAGGTGGGGGGGGGTGTCTTTTTTTTGAAGAACGTGATTAGAGCCAGAGACAAATCTCTGTACACATAATGCCATCATTCACCAATAGGAGATTGGATCTAACAAAGGGAGGCATTATATTAACAGCCTATAAATCGATCACTATTACTCTTTTATTATATGAACTATTATTTCATCTTATATTATTGCATACTTTATTTCAATTGTTTTTATATGTGTAGCAATAAAGAGTCCTTTACTATATGAACTATTATTTTATAAAAGTTTTTTTTATTATATGAACTTTGATTTTATCTTATAATATTATGTACTTTTTGATTTTTTGAACTATTACTTTATCTTTTATTATTATATATTTTAATTTATATCGTTACCTCTTTATGTTTAGCCCTAAAGAAGGGAGAGTTAATTTTTGGAACTACTTTATCTTATATACTGTTTTTATACTATCTTTTTTCTATTATTATATAATATGTACTTAACCCTGAAGAAGGGGGAAGTCCTTTCCCCTAGACGTGTTGGCTGAACCTGATGTTCTTGTTTAAGATACATTTTTTTAAACAATTTTCGAGGCGAGATGACCATATCGAAACCACATATCGAATATTCGACATAGGAGAAGGAAACTGAGTATTCCTTGGCCATAGCAACAGACTGGTTTTCCTAGTGCAATGAAAACAGCGCCCTGATTGGTTGTTCAGGGTAAAACAGTCGCATGTTCTATCCGCGTGTATAATTCAGTCCCCGGAGTTTCTGCGTTTTCTTTAACTCAGCTTCATTCACATTTCTAATAAAACGAGAACACAAACAATGACTTCACACCCCCCCCCCACCTCCCTCTCCCCCCTCCTCCTCCTCTTCCTCCCGCTGAATACAACCAACTTGAAAGTCTTTCTGTAGGCAGCTGATTGGCGATTTGCGATGGAATTAATTCAATTAAAAATAACTTTATCCTAAACGGCAGCCTCGAAGACGGGATATGACTGACAAAGGGGTCCCGGCTAATTGAGTATTAAGAAAATGTCTCATCGTAATTAGCTGAGATTAGGGGAAAGAATCCAAAACAGAATAGAGAGAGAAGAGGACGCCACAACGGACGGGGGAGGAGAATGCGACTGAAGTTTTTTGTTTTTTTGCTTTTTGAGGCCCTTGCCCAACAAACATTTTTGATTTGAACGCCAGCTCTGCATCCCAGTAAAAGATCATATTTTTAAGGATGTAATAAAGTTTAGACGGGGGAAGATTATCACAGCTGACCACACATGTGACAATGTGTTTATAATATCTCTGTGCAATTTCCTTTAGATCAATCCAAATAGTGAGAGTTTATCTAGCAGCCAGTACCGGGACTGGGTCGTCCAGCGCCCAGGGCAATAATCCAGATTCGAGTCCCCTTCCCCCAATGTTAATTTATGCTGTAGAATAGGTGTACCACCCTGCATCCATTTTTGGCCCCGTTGCTTCACTGCGCAAGGGGCAGTTTCCCCTCCTGCCCACCCCTTGTCCTGCCCCTGCTATCAGCCACATCTTGTTAGGCAGGTCCACCCACTAAGCATGCGTTCCTAATTTTAAAGGGGATTGTACAGTCAAATTGCAACCTGAATATTGATTGAGGCTGGTCATATGCATTTCAACATGATTAAAAAATCTCTATACAATCTTCTGTTTGTTGTCGAATTCAAGGAAAGTTGGAGCCTCCCTTAATATTTTATTTAATTTGCACCTTATCAGACAGGTCCTCCCAGTATATAGAGTATATATAGTTAATTGTATATTTAAAGGGCATTGTACAATTGGACTATATGGCCAGCTGAAGACAAACAAAATCAGCATCAGGTCAGAGATGACAAATCATCCCTTTATTTACTAATATAATAAGGGCTAAACATTGACTGAGTTAAAGTAGAACTATAGGAAAACTTTTTTTTTTCTTTCATTTTGGATAGGGTAAGAGAGGGTTATAATGCCTGACATGCTTTTTTGCTACCTGTGTCCCATTTGGGAGATTTCCCTTCATTTCCTGTCCCATAGCCAAAACAGGAAGTGAGAGGAAATCCTTCCACATTATGGGAATCTCTGACCTGACCTCACGCGTGCTCCTTTGGCTGAATAGGCACAACTTCCCACAGACACACTCTAAAATCTTGTGAGAAATCTTCACAGTGGTCCCATGCACCAAACCAACTCCAAAAAGACATGGTTTGGTATGAAAGGAACAAATTCCCACTGACCATCTCCAACATCTTGTGGAAAACCTTCCTAGAAGAATAGAGGCTGTTAAAGCAATGAAGGAGCCTTAACAGCTTCCACTCGAAAGCCAAAACTCAAAATCATACCCACCATTTTAATGGCCATGGTTTTGGAACGGGATGGAAAACTAGCTCATATAGGTGTGATGGTCAAGCGTTCACAAGCCTTTGGCCATATAGTGTGCTGGGGAAGGGAAATGTGTTGATTTGCTCAACACAATTCTAACTTTGCCAATTACCTGGCAAAACTCAAGCAATTCGTGCACCAAAGTTTTTCCAGCGGGGGGAGTTTTCGGTTTAAACCCATGAATAGTCACATTTTTCATTACTCATTTCATTTTATTACTATATCTACATTTTTAAACAAATTACCCTTGTAGTACACATCCCTCTTTTATGACTTTTTCCAATATAGTTCTGACTCTGCAGGCCTCTACCCAAGACAAGCTTCATTTCCTACGGCCAGCGCAATATCCTGATTCATGTGACTTTTTCATTTAAATTGAGATGACGAAACTCACAGTCACAGGCAAATAGGTTTTCTTATCTTACATATGAAAGACTCAATTTTGTGTTTCGCTTGGAGTTCTCCCTTAATAAAGGGCACCGAAAGAAACAATGCGGAAAATGAAAAAAAAAAAAACACGAAGCGCCGCAAGAGAGGTGTTGCCAGGGAACCAGGCATGACACTTTAATATCGGAAGGAACCAGCATGACATTTTGTCTTGTGCTGCTTGCGTGCAGCCTGTGCATGGTTGCTCTATGGACGCCTGGTCGCTCTGTGGTGCTCGGCCTCAGATAAGCGCAAAGCGCTCATCATCTTGATGTGTCCTGTTTCACTCCAGTCATCTTGTCTTTTGCTTTCTCCTCCAGTCATTGCCCCCCCTCCCGTCTCTATCTTGCCCCCCCTCCCCTTTACTCTTTATATCTTCGTGCTCAATCATCCCCCCACCCATTATCTACAGCTCCCCCAGGCCTCCTCGCAGCCAGAACTGAAAGTGTGAGGGGAACGGTCCATTAAGCAGTAATTGAAGTGGTGACGTGATTTGGTGTAAAGCACAGCTCTAACCCGAGGGGCAAGAAGAGGCAACACTACGGGGGGAACGGTAAAATTAAATATCCACAGTCACCGGAGAATAAGGGGCAGCTAGTGTCCCATCGCAGTCACCCGACCGCCAAATTAACCCCCTCTGTTCCCCAACCACGTCTACGAAATTCAACGGTCGATTGAACTTTTGAAATAGAAAAATCTTCCTGATGCTAGCTAGCATGGATGTCACTCAGAGATTGGGTTGGGTATTGGCGAAGGTGAGAAAGCAAAGGCATTTAATCTGCAGAGTCTTCACAAGCCTTTTAGCTCTGGAATCTGCTTTTGGAGTCCGTTCACACCATTATGTTGCCGTAAAGCGCAAGGTGTGGCAATGTCCATTACATACGTTGGTGCAATGTGGTGTCATTCAGAATGACTGGCACCCTAATGCGCCTTGCTGAAGAATGCGCATTGCGGTGCAGTGGAATGCATACTACGTACTAAAATGCGTTGTGGCGCACTGCAAGAAAGCGTCCATACACTATTTTTGATGCATTTGTGTGTGCTGACAGCCCATGGCCTACCCTGTCAATGTGAGTGTGCTAATGCACCACAATGGTATGAATGGGCCATTATATACAGGTTAGCTGCCCAGTGTTATATCAATATTATCAGACTTTAAGACTGAATATAAGGCAAATAATAAAAAAACACAAATGAATGCAGCTCTGTGTTCATTAATACAAACATGCAAACACAAGCAAGGTAAGTACCTGAATCTGAGTTGGTATCAGCCTCTTGCAGTGGCGTCACTAGGTCACCCATCAGGCTCTCTTCTGTGTAGCCTGCCACAGTCCCCTGCAGGGCGCTAGGCAGGCTAGTTTCAGGCCCCTGTAAATGATGCGGTCGGTGCCAGCGCACTTCCTGTCACCCCACTGGCCTCTTGCAGTCTTGTCTACAGCAGAGTTCAGACTAGAAGAGAGAGAAGCAGCCAATCAGTTGTACTGCAGTACTCACGAGAGAGTTGTTGATAGGAGAAGATAGAAGAGTGAGAGATGAACTCATCAGTCTGCTGCTTCTCCTTTCACAGTCCAGTCACAGGTTTGTGAAGGGTCGTTACTCGTTGTCTCCTGCCTGGTCAGACAGGGCTGTGCTGAGTGGCAGAGCTGTGTAAATTCCATAACAGGAAGGCCTGAAATGTAAATCGTTTGGCAGGTAAAACAACACCCATATATGTATTTTATCAGTTTGCCTGGTGGTCCGTTTTAACAGGAGACCTGTCAGAACAACTACATGGGGCACATGCAGAATAAAAGACCCTGAAGTGAAAATGTGTACAACTGAAGCATCACACCTTTGGGTAAAAGTCCACAAAGTACAAGTTTTTACCATACATGGTCAGACAAAGATTGTATGACTGGCAACATGTTTCAGGGGCATTGTCTGCTTCATTGGGGCTTATGACTGTAGATAGACCAGAAGAAAAAGAGTGTTTGTGAGCCTTGAAGTGGAAATGTGTACAGCTGAAGCATCACATCATTGGGTAAGAGTCCCCAAAGTACAAGTTTACTTCCATGCAAAAATAAACAGGGGTAAACACCACGCTCAGGTAAGAGTGAATAAAAAGCAGCTAGCACAAAAAGTCCAGATATGGACCTTCAAAATTGCAGTATACAGAAGTGCAGTGCTAATTAAATATATTAATATGAAAGCACAATTTATAAGAATTAGTAAAAATCAGTAAGGTTAATAAAGTTAATAGTCCAAAAAACTCATGCAGGGTGTCTTCATGAGAAAAGAGCATGAGAAGTGGCATGCAGCTGTAGAGAGCTTAATCCTCAGTACCCCCAGAGAAGAAGAACCATGACAGCACCCAGTGAGGCTAATATACAAGCTCCTTACCAGATAAAATTGATCACCAAGTGATAGGCTGGTCAAACTTGCCTTTGGAGAAGTGTGGTCAATCCAGTACCTCCATATGTACCTTCCATACAGTGTCAGACAAAGGTTGTATGACTGGGCAACATGTTTTAAGGGCATTGCCTGCTTCATCAGGGCTTATGGCTGTGGATACAGCAATAAGAAGATTAGTGTTTGTCTTGGCAGTGGACAAGTTTGAGTGTACTTTGTATTTTGTATGTGGTGAAACCGGGAAGCTCATCAGCAGCTGGTGTTTGTAGCATAAACTTCCAGACATGGGTTTTAGTGCTTCCATACTCTGTCCAAATCCAAAAATGTTTTGGCTTTAGATTCACTTAATAAAGTGGAGGTATGTTTTAGAATTACCCCATATCCTTTGCAGAGGTAACCTAATACCATGTTCCAAGATTGTGCAGCACAATGTTGCCTGGCTCAGAGTCGGCCATTACTTCCTTAGCCCAGTTTGCCTTCACGGCGATAACATCAGCCTTCTGTCCTGACCAGGAGATGCTCATCATTGGAGGAGACATTCCCATCTGCTTCTGTTATATGGACACCAGTCATCATTGTAGCTTGTAAGTGAGGTGCAGAGTGTGCAGCGGCAATAATTCACACAGTCTGGTGCAATATAAAATTTGTATTACAGTAATGTAGCAACAGTTCAAAACAAACCTGGTGGGAAGGCTCCCCAGCCAGGTGCATTCACAGTTTCCAACATGGAGGAGCAGATTCCAGTCAGACTCGGTTTCTGTTGAAAGGGGGCAGAATGCAGCCTGGCTATCTCGTGCCCAATCAGGAAGGTGTCCAGAAGAGATGAGACCCTACACTTTCCCTCCTCTTCAGGAAACTTTCCTTAGCGCTAGTACTACCCCTCACAGACAGGGTACCTGTCCCTACTCTGCTAACTCACCAAAAGGGCACCAAAGCTGGGAACCAGGGCCCTGAAGAGGCTCTGTCTGACCCAAGATGGTCACATGGGGCAGCAGTGTCTACTCTGATCACTTCCCCAATGACCCAGGAAACCGTAGAGGAACCATGTTCCTCCCAACTTCCTCTCCATCTGCAGTGCCCCTGCAGATAACGATACACCTGCAGTGGAGAAAGTAGACTGAACCTGCGTACAGGTAGCTTTTCTCCTGTTTTTTGTAAAACAAGTGAAACATGCTTATATTTAGCAATTTCCGCTAGATGTAAGTTCTTTAAAAGAACAAAAGCAAAGTGGAGCTGCCATCCATCAATCTGATTTTCTTACCCTGCCTTACCCACAATCCTTTCTGGAAACAAATGCGTTAACCCATCATCTTAACATCCTTTATTCCTCCTCCGTTTTACAGCCTCTCTTATTTTAGCTCCACATCAATCATTCGCCTTTGTTACTTGATTACTTTAAAATATGAGGGTAATATAAAAATCCTGAGTATAAAAATATTTTAATATAAAACAGGCTTGATTATAAAGACAAGAAGAAATGATTCTCCTTAAAATATATGGTCTGATAACGGTATATGAATATGATATGATAAAGGGGGGCCCTGCTTATAGATAAAAGGTACCAGCAAGTTGTGTCACGGGTCTCAAGCGCATTGGAATTGAGGTCATTTCCCGCACCGCAACCAATGAGATTCAGATGCTGAGAATTCAGCTGTTCCTATTGGAAGATTTGGCTTTAGATTTACTTTAACCACTTCAGCTCATGACCTGGCTATTTCCTGCGATATGGCACTGTGTTACTTTAACCGACAATTGCGCGTTGTACCCAAATAACATTTATGTTCTTTTTTCCCGCAAATAGAGCTTTCTTTTGGTAATATTTGATCACCTCTGCATTTTTTTTTTTGTGCTATGAAAAAAGGCCAACAATTTTGAAAAACAAAACGATATTTTTTACTTTCTGCTATAAAACATACCCAATAAAAAATGTAAAAAATCAAATTTCTTCATCAATTTAGGCCAATATGTATTCTGCTACTTGTTTTTGGTAAAAAAAAAAAAAAAACCCAATAAGCGTATATTGATTGGTTTGCGCAAAAGTTATAGCGTCTACAAACTTTTTTTTACTAGTAATGGCAGCAATCAGTGACTTATAGTGGGGCTGCGACATTGCGGCGGACAAATCAGACACTAAGTGACACTTTTTGGGGACCAGTAACACCAATGCAGTGATCAGTGCTAAAAAATATGCACTGTCACTGTAGTAATGACACTCAAAGGGTTAAATGAGTTCCTATGGAATGGTTGCTAACTGTGTGGGGAGTGTTTTTACTGTGCCATGCAGAAACACAAGATCACTGCCTTCCCTACTAACAGAATGTCGATCTGCCTCTCTCGGGAACGATCTGCAGGTCTTGGCAGACATTGAGTCTGCCAGACTCGCTGATTGGCTTCTGCTGTATTCAATCACAGCAGGAGCTCATGTGCGTCTCAAACCCAGAAGTGCAGGATCATGCCCAGGTATGTGATTCTGCCCAGGGGAGCCGCCTTGCGGCTCTATATGTACAGTAGATGGTTGGCAATCGGTTAAAGTGGTGTTAAACCCAAAGCCAAAAATTGAATATATTGCAGCTTACCAATCATTGGATGTGATGGCTGCATTTGTTTTCTATTTTCCCCTCTGGTTTCAGCTGGTGATCTGGCCAGTAACACTCCTGTGTTAGAGCGTCCCCACTCTGGATGAAGGAGAACAGGGTGCACAGCAGACAGCAGCATTTTCAGTATGGGAGGGGAGAAATGTTAGATGTACTAACAGATTTAAATATCCTTAAAGTGTTACTAAACCCATGACCTTGCAGTCACTATGTCTGATCTCCCACAGTACACAGAACATGGAAATGCAATTATTTTAGTAAATATAAACTGCTAAACCCTTTTCTCATCAGCAGTATATAGCAGTCTTGTGACTTCTATCAGTGCCTGTTTTTTTAAAACTTGTAGGAGGAGTTTTCATTCTACTCTGACTGTTCTATGAGGCTGCATGACCCCTGACCCTCTGTCTGGACAGTGCTGATTGGCCCTGTGCTGATCACATGCACCCTTCCCAGAAAAAAGAAAAAAAAAATCTTTAGCCAATACACACAAAACTGAGCATGTGCAGCCTGACTCCAAAGGCTAAATAAACAAATAGTAATAAATAAAAGCTGATTATAGTAAAAACCCCTAGACATGTGCAGAGCGAAAAAATTTGTTTAGTTTTTTCGATTCATTATTTACATAAGTTTGTTTAGATAGATTAGTTTCATTCATTTAATTTGTTTTCGGATTCGTTTCGTTTATTCATTTTCAAATTGATTAGAAAAGTTTTCAAATTCAAATAGTTTTCCAATTTCCAAGGTGATTGGGGTGGAGTGGAAAGTGGAGGAATAGAATGGAAAAAGATAGAATACAATAGAGGGGAATATAACAGAAAATGAAAGAATATAATGTGGTGGAGGGGAACAGAGCTGTTTTACTCCTCTATTCTTTTGTTGTCTGTTATTTTCTTTTCTAGTCTATTGTTTTTTTCTTCTTCTGTTCTATTCCTTTGTTTATTATTCTATTTTGTTCTCTTTGGAAATTTGAAAACTATTCAAATTTGAGGACTTTTCAAATTCAAATTTGAAAACGATTGGAATTTGAAAATTATTCAAATTCTAATTTCATCCGAATTTTCTTTTTCGTTATTTTGGATTCGTTTAAATTCTGTACTATTGTAAAAATATATTTTATTCGGAACAAAACTAACCTCACATGTCTAAACACCCCTGTCAGTGTTAAATGGTTTGTCTTATCCCTGTAAACTGATACACCTGGAAGAGAGCTTGCTCTTTTGAAAAACAACAGACTTACTGGCTGGATCACTAGATAAAAATAGAAGAAAACCTTAAAAAGAAACAAATGCAGTCATCATATTTAAGAATTGGTAAGCTGCAATATAATAAATGTTTGCTTTTGGCTTTAACAACTTTAAGATTGCCCACCGCACATATATTGCGGCAAGGTGGCTCTATTGCGTGAAACAACGTATCCATATGTCGTTTCATGCAATAGATTGTAAGCTCTAATGAGCAGGTCCCTCAGATTCCTCCTGTAGTGAATTGTATGGTAACTGTCGGCACTATATAAATCCTGTAAAGGAATAATAATAGATACTGTGGGTGCACTCTGCGCGCCACCGGAGCGCGCCCGCGGGTTGGGCAGACTCGATCCGTGATCACTTCACAGAGAGGCAGAACGGAATCTGCCTATGTAAACAGGGCAGATCCCCGTTTTGACAGGCGACAGCACTGAGATCTGCTGTTCCTAGTGATCAGGAACAGTGATCTCTGTGTTATCACAGGGAGCCCATCCCCCACACAATTAGAACAGACCCAGGGAACACAGTTAACTCTTCGATCGCCCCCTCGTGTTAACCCCCTTTTCTGCCAGTGTCATTTATTAGTTGATCACTGCATTTTTTTTAGCACTGATCAATGTAATAATATTACTGGTCCTCACGAATTGTCACTTAATGTCAAATTTGTCTGCCGCCAAGTCGCAGTTCTGCTAAAAATTGCAGATCGCCGCCATTACCAGTAAAAACATAAAAAAAAATAAAAGTCCATAAATCTATCCCCTATTTTGTAGATGCTATAACTTTTGCGCAAATCAATCAATATACGCTTATAGAAATTTTTTACCAAAAATATGTAGCAAAATATAGATCGGCCTAAACTGATGAATGCATTTGTTTTTTTTATATTTTTTTTTTTAATATGTATAACAGGAGAAAGTAAAAAATAATGTTATTTTTCAAAACTCTGTCTGTCTTTTGTTTATAGAGCAAAAAATAAAAAACACAGAGGTGATCAAATATCACCAAAAGAAAGCTCTGTTTGTGGGGGGAAAAAAAAGGACGCCAATTTTGTATGGGTATGTCACACGGCCGCGCAATTGTCAATTAAAGTGACGCAGTGACTTATCGCAAAAAATGGCCTGGTCATTAAGGGGGTAAATCCTCCGGACCAGAAGTGGTTAATACTGCTTTAAGGGGGTTGTAAACTTCAGACATGAAATATGAACAAAGCATGTCCCTCTATAGTGTATACTTGTCTCAATTAAGAGCACTAAGTGTAATTTCTGTCTGCTGCTTCATTCCTCTGCTATCAGCATAAATCACTTCTGACAAGTTTTCCTGACACAAAGAGAAAAAAGGTGACAGGGGAAGGAGCTCCAGCACACAGCTTGTGATTGGCAGCCTCAGCTCTGTTCCTGTGTGCTGTGTATGGAGGGTGTGTTCCTTCTCTCCAATCAGCTCTCAGTGCTCTCCTCGCTGAGCTCTGCAGTGTGTATATTCAGCTCCCCGCCCCCTGTTTTCTGAAAGCTCAGGCACGCTTTATAAATTATGGATTTTTGAACAGCTGGGGAGAAGAGGAGACTGCTCATGTTGTTGTTGAATGTTGTTCCTTTCCTCTGTTACCATCACTGGAGAAGTCACTTGTTTTAATGGTTGTAACACCGGCTTCACGGTCGCAGGTCTAAAATGTGCAGCTAATAAGTGTCTGACGCATGAACATCCTTGCAGGGAGGGGAGTGTGGATAATTTGTGACTTGGCTGAGTGCTTTTAATGTGTGGCAGACTCAATGTACAATGTTCATATTTAATAGTCTTAAGTGGTTAACACATCTTCTAATTCTCTTTCACACTGGATACATTCGACATGGCGCTTAGCGAGAAACAGATACATGACAGTTTGCAGTCCGTGAAAAAAAAAATAGCCGCCACACATGTACATAATTCTACAGACTCCATCCTGGATTGGACAATAATATGAGTGCAGGCAGGGTAAGAGGCAAAAGTTAAGTAAACGCAGTGCTGTATCACAAAAAATGGCCTGGTCATGAAGGGGGTAACTCTTCCGGGGCTGAAGAAATTCATTTATCTTAAAGTACAACTAAATGCAACATACATTATTAGTAAATCCTCATATAAATACCTGAAAGTTATACAGGGTAATAAACATAATAACAGAAATGAATATTTTCCTACCATGTAGCTACAAGTGTGATCTGTAATCTCCCGTTCATTTCTTCTTTACTATACACTGCTATTGATTGTGGGAGGAGTTCAGCAGAGCAGAGCAGAGTTATTTCCTTTCAGTGAAGTGGCTTGTCTCTCCAACAGACCTCCAGCTTTCTATGATGCTCAGTCTATTTTACACAACACACACCTCTCTGCCAATCAATAGCTGGGTGTGTGCTATGTAAAACAGTACAAGTCATTTCAGGTTCATTTCCCCAAGATCTGCCTATTAATCTGTGTGCTTCTCCCTACATGCTCTCCTCTGGTAATGTGTAAATTGGCAGAATAAAATCCAACCTAGGAGCTGGCTGTATAGACAGAGCAGTGGGCGGGCAAAGGCGGGACATAGGTGGGAGTGGGCAGGGCTTCACGGGCAGATTGTGTGCAGAACCTAATCTGGACTTGTATGTAGAATGAAAGGCTGAGATTTCCATGGATATAGGAGCCCCTCCCCCAGTGATGTCAGGACGTTTCTGCAGAGAGAGATAGACGCAAATAGGGACATGTGTTCTATTCAGCACAGGCAATTCAAAAACCAGAAAGTAAAGTTGTCACCTTACTAAAGGAAGTGCACATCAGAGCTGGAGACAAGGTAGAGATCTCAACATCCTTACTGCTTTTTGCAAAACAATCAGTGACATGTTTAACAGACTGTATAGGCGCATAACATATTGGTTTCTTCATTTTGACCATATTTCTACTATAAAATGCTGCACTCCAGTGCTCTGTGCTGGCAGAGCTCAGTAACAGCCACACCCCTCAAATGTCCTCACACAGGCCTGTATTGCAGAAGAAGACAGTCATATTTAGACACCCTGTACAAATGCTGTAATTTGAACATGGAGGTAGGGAGTTGTTTATGTAGTCCACAGAAAGAACTGGGAACAATGTTACCAGCACAAGCAGAGAACATGGGAATTTATTGCCTCAATTCATTCATTTTTTTTCGCACTTATTGAACAGATATAAAAACAATGCTAACAATGGTATATTTATCAGACCAATAGGGAAGTTAACTGTGAAGGTATATATAGAGATTGGTATGGCTTTGGCACAGCTGCAGGGTCTGCTGGCTTGCCTAAGTAGCTGCAATTGTTTTTTTTTTTTTTTTAAATAGTAGCTTGCGATTCTCTCTGCATCTCTGAAGGGTTAATTCCGCTGCCTGTCCTCCTTTCCTCTCTTTGATTCACAGCGCCAGCGAGCGCTCCTTACATCTGCATTAAGTCCTCCCCTCCCGCCTCCCTGGGAGCAGCCGATCCTCCCGTGTACCGTAAAACTGACAGGAATTTTTTTTGCGCTTGACAAACAAAGAAAAAATATACAGTAAACTGGCCTAGTTTCGCTCTGGATGCTTACGGAAGCAGGGCGGGCGAATCTAGGAGGACTAATAAAGAAGAATACTTAGTATAACTTACACACAAGTCATCGGCGGGGTTTGCAGGGGAGCGCTGAGCGATGTTCTGACTCAGCACAGTTCCCGCATTGTCTGGACAGAGCCGAGATTCTGTCAGCCGGCGGCTAATAAAGCTGTACGATTTTACAGGGAAGCTCCACCTTTTCAACGCAGAAGATGAAAATAACAAAAGTCACTTGTATTTCCCTGTATACTCACATCATTTCAGTGTAGACTTTGTTAGAGAATTAGATTTGAAGTCTGATTTGCTGTTCGTTCCGATGCCCATCAACCAGACAGGAAGCAAAATAAAATCTCCCTCATATGGGCACAGCAATATATGTTCACTGAAAACAATAAAAGTAGAAGACGCAACTTTTCCACCTCGAAGGGACATTTTAGCATGTCGAAATAATCGGCGGCCGACTGTCTTAGAGCCGAGACAGGTCTGTTACGCCCTTGACACGACTCAGTCTTGTAGCGAGTCGCGAGGGGACGTTTGGGGCGGCTACTGAACACACATTCAATATGATTCATA
>BLSH010074502.1:969122-1000218 GCA_018402905.1 Glandirana rugosa | reverse complement strand
TTTTGAACAGCTGGGGAGAAGAGGAGACTGCTCATGTTGTTGTTGAATGTTGTTCCTTTCCTCTGTTACCATCACTGGAGAAGTCACTTGTTTTAATGGTTGTAACACCGGCTTCACGGTCGCAGGTCTAAAATGTGCAGCTAATAAGTGTCTGACGCATGAACATCCTTGCAGGGAGGGGAGTGTGGATAATTTGTGACTTGGCTGAGTGCTTTTAATGTGTGGCAGACTCAATGTACAATGTTCATATTTAATAGTCTTAAGTGGTTAACACATCTTCTAATTCTCTTTCACACTGGATACATTCGACATGGCGCTTAGCGAGAAACAGATACATGACAGTTTGCAGTCCGTGAAAAAAAAAATAGCCGCCACACATGTACATAATTCTACAGACTCCATCCTGGATTGGACAATAATATGAGTGCAGGCAGGGTAAGAGGCAAAAGTTAAGTAAACACAGTGCTGTATCACAAAAAATGGCCTGGTCATGAAGGGGGTAACTCTTCCGGGGCTGAAGAAATTCATTTATCTTAAAGTACAACTAAATGCAACATACATTATTAGTAAATCCTCGTATAAATACCTAAAAGTTATACAGGGTAATAAACATAATAACAGAAATGAATATTTTCCTACCATGTAGCTACAAGTGTGATCTGTAATCTCCCGTTCATTTCTTCTTTACTATACACTGCTATTGATTGTGGGAGGAGTTCAGCAGAGCAGAGCAGAGCAGAGTTATTTCCTTTCAGTGAGGTGGCTTGTCTCTCCAACAGACCTCCAGCTTTCTATGATGCTCAGTCTAGTTTACACAACACACACCTCTCTGCCAATCAATAGCTGGGTGTGTGCTATGTAAAACAGTACAAGTAATTTCAGGTTCATTTCCGCAAGATCTGTCTATTAATCTGTGTGCTTCTCCCTACATGCTCTCCTCTGGTAATGTGTAAATTGGCAGAACAAAATCCAACCTAGGAGCTGGCTGTATAGACAGAGCAGTGGGCGGGCAAAGGCGGGACATAGGTGGGAGTGGGCAGGGCTTCACGGGCAGATTGTGTGCAGAGCCTAATCTGGACTTGTATGTAGAATGAATGGCTGAGATTTCCATGGATATAGGAGCCCCTCCCCCAGTGATGTCAGGACGTTTCTGCAGAGAGAGATAGACGCAAATAGGGACAACATGTGTTCTATTCAGCACAGGCAATTCAAAAACCAGAAAGTAAAGTTGTCACCTTACTAAAGGAAGTGCACATCAGAGCTGGAGACAAGGTAGAGATCTCAACATCCTTACTGCTTTTTGCAAAACAATCAGTGACATGTTTAACAGACTGTATAGGCGCATAACATATTGATTTCTTCATTTTGACCATAGTTCTACTATAAAATGCTGCACTCCAGTGCTCTGTGCTGGCAGAGCTCAGTAACAGCCACACCCCTCAAATGTCCTCACATAGGCCTGTATTGCAGAAGAAGACAGTCATATTTAGACACCCTGTACAAATGCTGTAATTTGAACATGGAGGTAGGGAGTTGTTTATGTAGTCCACAGAAAGAACTGGGAACAATTTTACCAGCACAAGCAGAGAACATGGGAATTTATTGCCTCAATTCATTCATTTTTTTTCGCACTTATTGAACAGATATAAAAACAATGCTAACAATGGTATATTTATCAGACCAATAGGGAAGTTAACTGTGAAGGTATATATAGAGATTGGTATGGCTTTGGCACAGCTGCAGGGTCTGCTGGCTTGCCTAAGTAGCTGCAATTGTTTTGTTTTTTTTAAAAATAGTAGCTTGCGATTCTCTCTGCATCTCGGAAGGGTTAATTCCGCTGCCTGTCCTCCTTTCCTCTCTTTGATTCACAGCGCCAGCGAGCGCTCCTTACATCTGCATTAAGTCCTCCCCTCCCGCCTCCCTGGGAGCAGCCGATCCTCCCGTGTACCGTAAAACTGACAGGAATTTTTTTTGCGCTTGACAAACAAAGAAAAAATATACAGTAAACTGGCCTAGTTTCGCTCTGGATGCTTACGGAAGCAGGGCGGGCGAATCTAGGAGGACTAATAAAGAAGAATACTTAGTATAACTTACACACAAGTCATCGGCGGGGTTTGCAGGGGAGCGCTGAGCGATGTTCTGACTCAGCACAGTTCCCGCATTGTCTGGACAGAGCCGAGATTCTGTCAGCCGGCAGCTAATAAAGCACGCTGGAAGCTGTACGATTTTACAGGGAAGCTCCACCTTTTCAACGCAGAAGATGAAAATAACAAAAGTCACTTGTATTTCCCTGTGTACTCACATCATTTCGGTGTAGACTTTGTTAGAGAATTAGATTTGAAGTCTGATTTGCTGTTCGTTCCGATGCCCATCAACCAGACAGGAAGCAAAATAAAATCTCCCTCATATGGGCACAGCAATACATTCCTGACAGAGGATCCAACTCTTACTTATTCTATTAAAAAAGCTGTTTTTATTTCTGTCGTTTGTGCCTTACAATAGCTGTCTAATAGTGGAGAAGTGGAGAGATTTGTTTCTCACTTCCTGTTTCATCTGACACCTGTCTAATAGAAAGGAAGTGGAGTGATTTAATTTCACTTTCTGTTCCATCTGACACCTGTCTAATAGAAAGGAAGTGGAGTGATTTAATTTCACTTTCTGTTCCATCTGACACCTGTCTAATAGAATGGAAGTGGAGTTATTTTTATTTCACTTCCTGTTCCATCTGACACCTGTCTAATAGAAAGGAAGTGGAGTGATTTCATTTCACTTCCTGTTCCATCTGACACCTGTCTAATAAAAAGGAAGTGGAGTTATTTAATTTCACTTCCTGTTCCATCTGACACCTGTCTAATAGAAAGGAAGTGGAGTGATTTCATTTCACTTCCTGTTCCATCTGACACCTGTCTAATAAAAAGGAAGTGGAGTTATTTAATTTCACTTCCTGTTCCATCTGACACCTGTCTAATAGAAAGGAAGTGGAGTGATTTCATTTCACTTCCTGTTCCATCTGACACCTGTCTAATAAAAAGGAAGTGGAGTTATTTCATTTCACTTCCTGTTCCATCTGACACCTGTCTAATAGAAAGGAAGTGGAGTTATTTCATTTCACTTCCTGTTCCGTCTGACACCTGTCTAATAGAAAGGAAGTGAAGTGATGTAATTTCAGTTCCTGTTCCATCTGACACCTCTCTAATAGAAAGGAAGTGGAGTGATTTCATTTCACTTCCTGTTCCATCTGACACCTGTCTAATAGAAAGGAAGTGGAATGATTTCATTTCACTTCCTGTTCCATCTGACACCTGTCTAATAGAAAGGAAGTGGAGTTATTTCATTTCACTTCCTGTTCCGTTTGACACCTGTCTAATAGAAAGGAAGTGGAGTGATTTAGTTTCAGTTCCTGTTCCATATGACACCTGTCTAATAGAAAGGAAGTGGAGTGATTTCATTTCACTTCCTGTTCCATCTGACACCTGTCTAATAGAAAGGAAGTGGAGTTATTTCATTTCACTTCCTGTTCCGTCTGACACCTGTCTAATAGAAAGGAAGTGGAGTGATTTAATTTCAGTTCCTGTTCCATATGACAACTGTCTAATAGAAAGGAAGTGGAGTGATTTAATTTCACTTCCTGTTCCGTCTGACACCCGTCTAATAGAAAAGAAGTGGACTGATTTAATTTCACTTCCTGTTCCATTTGACACCTGTCTAATAGAAAGGAAGTGAAGAGATTTTCCCTCACTTCCTTTTACATCTGCTCCCTGTCTAATAGACAGGAAGTGCAGAGATTTTCCCTCACTTCTTGTTTCGTCTTACCCCTTTCTCATAGACAGGAAATGGAGAGATTTCCTCTCACTCCCTGTTCCCTCTGACAACTTTCTAATAGACAGAAAGTTGAGAGATGTTCCCATACTTCCTGTTCCAACTAATAATTGTCAGTCAGGCAGGAAGTGAAGAGATTTTCCCTTATTTCCTGGTCCATCCGGTACCTGTTTAACTGACAGGAAAACATAAAGGTTTTCTTCACTTGCTGTTCCATCTCACAACTTTCTAATAGACAGGAAGAGATATTTCTTCATACTTCCTGTTCCATCTGAAACCTGTCTAATAGACAAGAAGACAGGAAATGAACAGATTTTTCCTCACTTCCTTTTTCATGTGCCACCTGTTTAATAAACAGGAAATAGAGAGATTTTCCCCCACGTCCTTTTACATCTGCTACCTGTCTAATAGACAGGAAGTGCAGAGATTTTCCCTCACTTCCTGTTTTATCTTACCCCTTTCTCATAGACATGAAGTGGAGAGATATCCCCCTACTCCCTGTTCCCTCTGACAACTTTCTAATAGACAGGAAGTTGGGAGATTTCCCATCACTTTCTATTCCATCTAATAATTGTCAGTCAGGCAGGAAATGAAGACGATGTCCATCATTTCCTGTTGTATTTGGTATCTGTTTAACTGAGAGGAAATTGAGTGATTTTTCATCACTTACTGTTCTATCTCACAACTTTCTAATAGGTGGGAAGTGGAGACATTTCCTCTCGCTTCCTGTTCCATCTGAAACCTGTCTAAAAGACAAGAAGTCAGGAAATTAGATTTTTCCTCACTTCCTTTTTCATCTGCCCTTTGTTTCATTTGTTTAATAGACAGGAAATGAGCGAGATTTTTCATCACTTCCTGTTCCATCTGACTCTTTTCTAAGAGACAGAAAGTGAAGAGATTTCCTCTTACTTCCTGTTCCATAGACAGGAAGGCAAGAAATTGATAGATTTTCCACCCTTTCCTGTTCCATCTGACACTTGTTTAAAAGACAGGAAGTTGGAAGTTTTAACTCACTTTCCATGCCGTATGATACCTGTCTCACAGACAGACAAAGAGGGGATTTTCCTTTACTTCCTGTTCCATCTAATAGATGTCAGACAGGAAGTAAAGAGATTTTGCCACACTTCCTGTTCCATCTGACACCTTTCTTATAGACAGGAAGCAGAGAGATTCTCCATTACTTCCATTAAGGCAATTACTAATTTGCCACGCTGTATTGCCTTATGATGCCTGTCTCAAACAGGAAGTGGTGGATTCTCTTTTTTCCTGTTCCATATAACAGCTCTCATTTAGACAGGAAGTGCAGAGATTTTCCCACACTTCCTGTCCCATCTGACAATAGTTTAATAGATGGGAAGACTGGAGTTTTCACTCACTTTCTATCCAATATGACATCTGTTTCATAGATAGAAAGTGGCGGAATTTTCCCTAACTTCCTGTTCCATTTAATAGCTGTCAATCATGCAGGAAGTGAAGAGATATTCCCTCAATTCCTGTTCTATTTTCTGTTCTACACCTGCCTAATAGATAGAAGGTGGGAAGATATTTCCTTACTTAGACAGAATAAGATGTCTGGATTTAGGCGCCAGATGACCATTGTGAATGACTCCCACCAGCCTTGCTGGACTTGTATCTATTTTATATTATGGAGAATATAATAGGAGGAGTTGGGAACACACAACGATGGGTAAGACCACCAAAATCTCTTAGGTGGACAGGAACAGTGTCAGTAAATATAGACCAGGAGACCCCATTGCTGGAGTATCCAAGACATTTTAAAAACCAGGGTCTGACTCAGCCCACCAGGCCCCAATTATAACTAAACCATCACTATGAGTGGATTGGCCTTTTAAGGAATTGAACAGTGAGTGTAGCTGAATTCCGATGCGTATTCTGCTCAATCGCAGCACCAAAGAAATAATCTGGCCCACAAAAAGAAGGTTAAAATTCATACGTGCTTCTGTGGAGGGCTCCGTGTCAGAGGTGCTTTGTTCCACCATAATAACAGCACGTTGTATGCAGTCAGTGTGTTGGTATAATCAGAATTCAGAGGGCAATTTCTACTCAGATGAGTGGAGCGTAACGCATGGCTAATGGTGCAGCATATTGTATTGATGTGAATGGGAATCGGCTGCATTGTGAACCTCAGATTATCTTGTGTTATACCAGATATGCAGGAGAGGGACATAGATAAGGTCACACAGATGATCGCAGAGCCAGGAAAGCCTACAATTGTGGAATAACAATACAAAAGGTGTCAGTTGCTTCCTTTATTTTATAGCCTTATGAATATCTATTCTGCACTAAACATAAATAGAATGGTATAGCAAAACTTCAGCGTAATAAAACGGCTTCCTTCTCTTGATCGACCGTAGGTTTATAGTGAAAACAAGGTATGAACAGGCAGACAGACATCAACCAAAGTACCTTAATGCATCACACAAAGGATCTGATAAATGGCAGTGTCTTTATCCAGCCCTTGGGGCACTATTACTCCTGCTGCTATGAGGCACTATTCCTACCATTGGACACTAACCGTGGGATGTAATTCCTGCCACTGACACCAATGAATGGGGCACTAGCCCCCCCCCATTAACACCAATCAATGGGACACCACCCCTCCCACTGATACAATGATAATGTCAGTGAAAGGAATAGTGCCCTAATGATGAAGCACTGTTCCTTCCACTGAAACAAATGATGGGGCACTGTTCCTTCCACTGAAACAAATGATGGGGCACTGTTCCTTCCACTGACACCAATGATGGGGCACTGTTCCTTCCACGGACACCAATGATGGGGCACTAATCCTTCCACTGACACCAATGATGAGGCACTATTCTTCCCACTGACACCAATGATGGGGCACTATTCGTCCCACTGACACCAATGATCGGGCACTATTCCTTCCACTGATACCAACGATGGGGCAATATTCCTCCCACTGATACCAACGATGGGGCACTATTCCTCCCACTGATACCAATGATGGGGCACTATTCCTCACACTGATACAATGATGGGGCACTATTCCTCCCACTGATACCAATCATGACGCACTATTCCTCCCACTGATACCAAAGATGGGGCATGATTGCTCCCTCTGATATCAATGATGGGGCACTGTTCTTCCACTGATACCAATGATGGGACGCCATCCCTCCCACTGATACTGATAATGGGCGCTATCCCCCCCCCACTGATATCACTGACGGGCACTATTCCTCCCACTGATACCAATGATGGGGCCCTATCCCTCCTACTAATATCAATGATGGGCTGGGCACTATTCTTTCCACTGATACCAATGATGGGGCATTATTCCTCCCACTGATACCAATGATGAGGTATTATTCCTCCCATTGATACCAATGATGGAGCACTATTTCTCCCACTGATATTAATGATGGGGCACTATTTCTCCCACTGATACCAATGATGGGGCATTAATTCTCCCACTGATTCCAATGATGGGGCACTATTTCTTCCACTGATACCAATGATGGGCACTATTCCTCCCATTGATACCAATGATGGGGCACTATATCTACCATTGTCACCAATGATGGGGCACTAGTCCTCCCACTGATACCAATGATGGGGCACTATTCCTCCCGCTGATACCAATGAAGGGGCACTATTCCTCCTACTGATACACATGATGGGGCACTATTCCTCCTACTGAACACAGGTGCTATGTATTTTTTTACTCTTATTGATCACTAAGATTGAAGCATTATTTACTTACCATTAATGCTGGGAAATGGTGCAGCTCTGCATAGAAACCAATTGGCTACCATGCACAGCTGCATAAAATTTTTCACTCTCCAGTTTTATTAAATCAACCCCATTAAATTGTGCTTAGTGTGAATGGACATTAAATCGTTATCATACATTTTTATATAGGGAGTGGGGGTGCCACAAGTCAAAGGCACTTGGCCACTTACTTGAACCTACCCCAGCCCAAAAGTGGCCATACCCTGGGATAAGCCAGGAATGCAGGGGCTGACAAGAAAAGGCAGAATGACTAAAAATAGAAAAAAAAGGAGGATGACAAGAAAAGAGTCGTGAGCTTGCAGCCAACATAAAATGATTTCATTTCCACTGTGATTGACTTAAGAAAAGAGGAAAATCTTCTATGCTTCACTGAGCCTCAAATCAATACAGAGACTTTATCTGCCTCCTACGGACCCAGGGATTTCAAAGAGGGAGAGTGGATTGCTCACACAAGGAGACACCTAGGACAGAGTGGGCATCACACCACGAAAAGTGCAATCATTTCAGCCACACAGCAGCACGCAAGTGTATATAATATAGAACCTACTGCATTGCAAGCATCCTGCCATCACTCCATTAATAGCACACTGCAGTGCAGCAACCATGCCACTGTGCCTGCTGTAGATCCTTCTGTGTTTCATACCCACATTATGAGGGTCCAGACCCAGCTGTAGATCCATAAGATACAGATATGTTTGGCCACCATTCTGTACATTAGACATTAACACCAGTAACAGCTCTTAGTGGATTCCAAGTCCTGGTTTTAAAGATTGGTCTCCAGATAATTTTTAGGTTCATGGAAATGCTTGTAGCTTTAAACATAATCCACTTTTAGCTCTGTTGATAATGAGACCCAATCATTTAAAAGAATATTGATCTTCGGCTGACCAGTAGCTACATTAAGCAAATCGTAAGGATTTGGACAATAGAACCGTAGAACTAACAGATTGACTTGGAAGAGATGAAACCAGCTATGTCACTAGAAGCCCAAATGATAAAGTTACAACTGTCCCCTTTTGGCCACACTGTCAGAAAAGAGAGATTGCTGGCGAAGCAAATAATCTTTGGGAAAATGGAAGCAAGAGGGCTACTAGATGCTTGGAGAAATTTACTACAGCTGTGAGGATGACACTGGAAGATCTTGCAAGACTAGTACAAAATCAACTTCTCTAGCTAGGACTCGGACCTGAGTTGACGGCACTTGACACAAACCAACTTACTCATCAAATAGGCCCCAGAAACATTCAACCTCAGGTGTGGCTCTTTGAACAGAATGTACAGAAATGATTTTAAAATACAAAACGAGTTTATTGCACATGGCACTATGGGAAGGATGGTGAGGTCTGGATCAGGATATCCCTAAAATACATTGGATCTCAAATATCAAGCTCAGCCTTGATCTCTTCATGTTTTTAAATGGTTTTCATAGTTACCCTCATTCCACAGACTATGTTGGTTGGACTCTTATGCTGGCCATAAACTAAATGAAAAATGGTCCGAAAATTTGATCATTTGGACAGTTTGTTAATTATTCGGCCAGTTAATGGGCACAAATAGGTCATCTTTGGGACGTTTTTCAGGCAAAAAAATGAAGGACAAGTTTGGAAATTTTCTGCCGAACGAACGATAAATTGAAAGGTTAACCACTTGCCGACCGCCCGCCACAGCGTGACGGCGACAAGGTGGCTCGTTATCGCAAACCGCCGTCACCTGACGGCGGCCGCGATAACTAATATTGTGAGCGCGCACCACCGGAGGCTCACTGTGTTCAGGGGGGCCAGGGAGCGGGTAGGGTGGACTCGATCTCCGCCGGCTACCCCCCCGCAGCGTGAGAACGGAGGTCCGTGTATGTAAACACGGACCTCCGTTCCCATAGAGGGGGAAGGTCGATGATCACAGCCTTCCTCTACATGGAAGCTGTGATCATCCCCTTTCCCCAGTCAGGGCAGCCCACACACAGTTAGAACACGCCCAGTGAACACAGTTAACCCTTATAGCGCCCCCTGCAGGTTAACCCCTTCACTGCCAATGGCATTTACACAGTAATCAGTGCATTTGTATAGCACTGATCGCTGTATAAATGCCAATGGTCTCAAAAAAGTGTCAAAATGGTCCGACAAGTCCGCTGCAATATCGCAGTACCGCTAAAAATCGCAGATCACCGCCATTACTAGTAAAAAATAAAAAAAATTAAAAACCCCAGAAATTAATTCTCATCATCCGTAAACGCGGCAACTTTTGCGCAAACCAAAAATATGAGGAAGAATATAAATCGGCCAAAACCGATGAAAAAAAATGTTTTTTTTATATTTTTTTTTTTGGATTTGTATTTTAGCAAAAAGTAAGAAATTTGGGATTTTTTGCAAAATTGTCGCTCTTCTTTTGTTTATAGCGGTGATCAGAAATGACGCAGTGGTGATCAAATACCACCAAAAGAAAGCTCTATTTGTGGGAAAAAAAGGACGTAAATTTTGTTTGGGTACAACGTCGCACGACCGCGCAATTGTCAGTTAAAGCGACGCAGCGCCGAATCGCAAAAAGTGCTCTGGTCCTAAAGTGTGAAATCCTTCCGGGGCTGAAGTGGTTAATGTGTTTCCCATCCAAACTGTTTGCACTAGGTATATGTGAAAACCTAACAAGAAAACAAATTCATTTATGTCCATTTAACGATTTATCGGTCATTACATGATGGCACTATCGTTTGCTCTAACGGCCCAAAGTTCGCTTTTCGAAAATGGGTTAGAACAATTTTTCGTATAGTGTATGGCCAACATTAGGCTGGCCGTTTATTATAAGATTTTCTTATTTAACTTCCTTTTAGATTTACCTTCAATTATGTAGTGCAAGAAAGTGTTTAGGTTTGACCACAAATTACATGGTTTTGAACTGTAAAAGAGAATTGTATAATGTATGGCCAGCCTTAAAGAGCTCTGACTCTTTCACAAATGAGCTTCTAGTAGTACCTCAATCTTCATCTACTAAGACTGGCAAACATAGGAAGGCTCCTGTGTATAATTTCCTACTTAACCACTCACTCACGTTTCCCTATATGGAGGATATTCACAGAGTGTTTCCTCCAGGTCTTACATTCTTTTCTCAAGCAGCCACCACTTTCTGAGGTTCCTTTGAGGAGAGGAGACCCCTGCTTCTTTCCTTGGCTAGGCCCAATGCCTAAAAGGGTCATTTAGATGTTTATTAGTTCCCTCAGCATGCACCAGCAGGTCCACCAGGCCTACCGATTGCTTAGGATATCAAATAACCATAACACAAAATGTTACCTCTCTACCGCACCCTGCTGGAGCAAGCTCATGTAAAATGTGGCAAAGGAAATACATGCTATGCTTAGAAAATCACTCCAATTGCCCACTGCTGGCTACATAATTCACAAAAATACAAAAAGGAATTTAGCAAAAATAATTCATCCCTGCCTGCTGTAATATAAAATATCTGTCTTTCTGCTGGATGAACTTGGTTCGAATTACCTAAAAGGTTTTTTTTTAGCTTTTTTAAGTTAAAATACCAGTAGCAAGAGAAAAGAAAGCCTTAGGTCCAGTTTGTACCTGTGGTGTGCCCATACACAGCAAAGCAACAGGTTAACTTCAGATGAACTCCAGGCACAAATAAGACACAAATGCAGTTCTCCATTCAATTATACTTCAATACATTTTTTTAAGCCTGAATATGAACATTAGCATAAGTACGTTCATTTCATGTAGTATCAGCCTTCTGTAGTCCTTCTGTAGCACAGCACAGCTCAGACTAGAGGAGGGAGAAGAAGTACAAGGTGCCAATCAGTTGTCCTGCATTGCAAGGAGCATGCTAGGAGGAGGAGAGAGCAAAGTGAAAATAAGAGCAAATCATTCTGCTACTTTTCCTTTCACTGTCCAATCACAGGTTGAGTTGGGGAGGAGGCCTGTCAATGTTACTGAACTACAGTAGTCAGACAGGAGTTGTGTGCTGTGTTGTAGAGCTGTGTAAATCTCAGAACTGGATGGACTTAAAAGATTTGTAAACGCTCCTTTATATGCATTATATCTATTCAATTATACATCATTACACATTTTAAAGAATAAGTTCACTTTTTAGAAAGAAATAATAAATGCACATTTTTTGCAGGTAAAAAAAGTGCTTTTATTTATTTATTTTTGGAGCCTGTAAAGCATTGCATCAGCGATTAGCAGACCGTTGGTGCCATGCAGGTCTCCAGCAGATTTGCCAGTGTATCTGTGTGCCCATACGTCCCGTAGGGGCAAGGAGATACAATATGACAGGAAGAGAGAATGAACTACCACGGTGCTTCACAGCGCGCTGGTAGTTCATTGAAAACTACAGCTGCAAAGGTTGCCGAACCTTGTAGTTTTCCTTTCACAAAACACTGTGAATAATTGACTCCGCCTGCCCGGCGAAGATTCCCACTAGCTGTCAGTTGGGGATCGGGGAGGTGTGGGGGCCAGTCCATTCATAACATGTTACATGTCACACCCTGAATATGGGTGTAGCATGTAGCATGCTACGAAAAGTGAACTTATCCTTTAATACCTGAATAGGAATGTTACCTAAATTCAGCTTGGTAAAAGCCTTTTGCTGTCTTTGTGCAACAGAGCTTGGACTGGGGGAAAAAAGCAGCACCCAGAGCCAAACAGTTTTCTGCAGCAGTGGCGGCTGGTGCTTTTTTTTGGGAGGGGGGGCGGCGAACCGCCCCCCCCCTCGGAACGGCACCTCTCCCCCCCAAATGGCACTTCACCCCCCCCCCCGAGCGGACCTCTTCCCCCCGTTCTACTGCTGCACTTACCCCATCTAGGCGAGTAATGTGCAGCGGCTCCATGTCCTCCACTGTGGCTTCCATCATTCCTCCAGGCTCCTAGGCGTCCAATAGGATCGCCTGTGTTTTCAGCCAATCAGGTGATGGGTGCCAAATCCGTTGATTGGCCAGGAGGAGGTCCTGAATGGACTGTAAGTGTTCTGTCTGCGCTCACAGCCCATTCTATTCTGAAGCCCTATTAGAGCCTCAGCGCTCTAATAGTGTGCTTCACAAAAACACTCCCGTCCACCGCCGCAATAGTAATTCATGCATCCCGGCGACCTGAAAAGGGACCGGGTGCATGGATGGGAGAAGCGGGTGGAAGGGATAGGGGAGGCGGCGCTCCTACGCCCATAATGGATGGGCCGCCCCTGTTCTGCAGTAAAAGGAGAAGTGAGAGCAGAGTGAAAAAGAGGATTAGTTTGCTGCTTTTCCATTCACTGCCCTGTCACAATGTGGGTGGGAAAGAGACCTGTAAGTGTAATTGAACTACAGCAGTCAGGCAGAGCTGTGTAAATCTAGACATGTGCAGTTTGTTTCGTTCCGAATGAATATTCAGACTCATTTTTATTCGGATATACCTGAATACCCGAATTACAATATAAACAAATTTTACCAAATGCTCCGAATAACAAAACAAAATTAGTTTGGATTTCAGAAATTTTACATCGAGCTCCAGCCGAATTCTAACTGTACACATATATCCGAAATCAAAGACCGTGTGCGTTATTAGAGGACCATTTCAAAATAATGCTGTTTTTGTTAAGCCAAAGGTGATTTAAAGATTCATTGCAATCCTTTGATGAAGATTTTTCTCTTGCTTGTTCACTTTGCTGCATTTGAATATAAAAAATAAATTAAAAAATCAAGTTTTCAATTCAACCGATTCAAAATGTATAGATTCGAACGTTTCGAATAAAAAAAAATCTTTAAATTCGAAGAAAATTCGAAAAAGGCATAAAACGAATTCTGCATACGAATTGTATAAATCAACCGAATTTAATGAAACTAAATAACTAGGTGAACAAACCGAAACAATTTTTTTTGTCTTGCACATGTCACATGTAATTCTCAGAAATGGATGAACTGAAAGATTTGTATAAGCTACTTTATTTGCATTTCATCTATTCGATTATACAGTATTGCATATTTTATGCCTGAAAAGAATGTTAGCTAAAGTACTGAACTAATTAGTCTGCTGCTTCTCCTTTCACTGTCCAATCACCGGCTGGGGTGTATAAGAAACCTGTAAATGTTAATGTGCTACAGTTATGCAGTAGGCAGAGCTGTATAATTCTCAGAACTGGATGGACTGAAGGATTTTTTTTTTTACACTCCCTTAAATGCATTTCATGTAAGTACTTAGCCGTTTTCCTGGAGTTCCACTTTAACCACTTGCAACTATAAGCGGCGACAACATGGCTCTGTCCCGCAAATCGCCGCTTATAGTCATCACTTAGGCACGACGGCTAGTGGCGAGGCCGCGGGTCGGGGGCAGACTCGATGTCCGCCAGCGACCCGTGATGGCCTGTGACGGAGTCAGAACAGTGAACCGCCGATGTAAACATGGCAGTTCCCCGTTCTGACAGGCGGCATGTCAGAGATCTACTGATCCCTATACTCGGGATCCGTTACATCTCTGGTGCCCTTGGCAGCCCAGCCCCCTCACAGTTAGAACACACACAGAGGGAACACAGTTAACCCCTAGAGCGCCCCCTGCAGGTTAACCCCTTCCCTGCCAATGACATATATACAGTAATCAGTAGATATTTACATTTCTGATCGCTGTATAAATGTCATTGGTCCCAAAAAAAGTGTCAAAAATGTCCGCCCCAATATCACAGTCCCGATAAAAATCGTAGATCGTCACCATTACTAGTAAAAAAAAATGTAAAAAAGCCAGAATTGAATTCTCATGGTTTGTAAACGCAGCAACTTTTGCACAAACCAATCAATAAACGCTGATTGCGATTTTTTTTTTTTACCAAAAATATGAGGAAGAATATAAATTGGCCAAAACCGATGAATACATTTTGTTTTTTTATATTTTTTTTGGATATGAATTTTAGCAAAAAGTAAGAAATATTGTTTTGGTTTTTTTTTTTGCAAAATTGTCGCTCTTTTTTTTTTGTTTATAGTGGCGATCAGAAATGACGCAGATGGGATCAAATACCACCATAAGAAAGCTCTATTTGTGGGAAAAAAAGGACGCAAAATTGGCACTCAATGCGACGCAGTGCCGAATCGCAAAAAGTGCTGTGGTCCTGAGGTGGGAAATCCTTCCGGTCCTTAAGTGGTTAACCTAGGCCTGCCATTAGATTTGGCAAACAGACAGATCTCCTTCAGTTGCCAAGATGAAAATTTAATTCATGCGGTAGGCAAGGATTTACACCAGAAGATGTTTTTAACACAATATGAATACTTGACTAGAGTTCTCCCATAACAAAAGACATCCATGAATTCTTGGAGCCGCGGAGAAGCAGGAAAGTCAATACCCGGGTGACACGGGAGGCTGGGCTTGAGAGAGACTAATATACAGGGAATGAGGGCAGGAAGATCAATACAGTCACATCTTAAAGGCCATTTAGACTATTACTGCTGATAAACACTGCATCATACACAAAGTGATCACTGTTCAACCAGGATTAAAATTACCCTCAATAGAGACAGACTGTCAAATAAAGTCATGGCTTTGCCCTATTCTCTGCTAAAAGGAGTTATTGTGCCTTGCCGCTTCTATTCCATCAGGGCTAACAAATCTTATAGGTGAAACGCGTCAGCTCTCTGCACGTTTGAGGACTCAGACAGAGAGGTAGAGGCATGCACGGTTGGATTTTCTTTATCTGTGTCAGCTGTAATATTGTAACCTCACTTGGCCTTTTGTCTATCCGATAACCCAGTAAAGAGAGATACAAATTCCCTCTCTGTATAGAATTGTGTTTTAACTAGTATGTAGGTCCTGGAGCTAATGAATTCTGAGGGTCCCTGATGTAGTTATTTCCAATCATGAATTTCTGGCTGGTTTTTGATAATGTTATAAAGCGAGCACTGTGTAACAATGGATTCTTGGTTATTAGTACACGAAGGTCAGATTTCCCAGTTTGTGTTAAACATAGAGGCAACCTATAACGTGTTTACAGCTTGTGCATAATACTTACTAATAAAGTAGATGCAAAACCCATCATTACAATTTAATATAATCTTAAACGTCATTTTCAATCATTTTAGAAGGCTTTAATTAAAACAATACCTGGTGATCTTGCCATATAGGTCCATGCTCAGGCCCTTTTTTATAGGGTAACAATGATCTTTGTCAGTCTCCCAATGGCCCCTCTTTGTTGTCACCCTGCCACTTTGGTGTCCGATGGCTATTTTAACACACAGTAGGCAGGCATGGTTTACTGTTGTTACCAGTGACGGACATTGTTTTTTTCTTGCGGTGGGCAGCAAACAACCACCCCCCCCCCCCCATTCGGCCACCGGCCTCTCGGCACTTACCCCATAGGTTGCGGGTGGGCAGCACTCCGGCAGGCCATGGGCAGTAGCTCCTGTGTCCTCTTCTCCTCTTCTGCATCACGGCGGCTTCCGCGTCTCCTCCCTCCTCCTAGGCATCCAATCGGATCGCCCGTCCTTTCGGCCAGTCGGGTGATGGGTCTTAAGGAGGATCAGTGTGGCAATAGCGAATGTTCATTTGCTATTGTCGCACCACTGGGTGGGCTCAGAGCACAGTGCCCTGCGCCCTGAGCCCACCATTCTTTGGAGCATAGTAGAGCCTCTGGCTCTAATCACATGCTTAAAAAAAAAAGCCCCCCCCCATTGGATTCCATGGTCTGGTGCGTAGATCAGGGGGCCAGACGCATGGATAGGAGGGGTAATTTATGCTTAGGGGGTAAGCATGCAGATTAGTGCTCAATGTTTTTGTGGGGGGATTTTGTCTAATACATAAAGCTCATACATCTTGGGGGGATGGGCGCAGTTTGGCATGTTCACCCTGGGCTGTAGATGACCTTGTCCCGTCACTGACTGTTGCCACCATGTAACAGGTTTCCAATGGAGAGTAGTGACCATTTCAAAACACATTAAGCAGGCATGGTCCACTGTTGTCACCCCGTTACACCGACTTCCCGTTGAAACCCAAAGCCATTTCAACACATATTAAGCAGACATGGTCAACTGTTCTTACTCTACCACACATGCTTCTGATGGAGACCAGTAGCCATTTAAACACACATCCAGCAGGCATGGTCAATTGTTGTTACCCTGTCTTAGGAGCCTCTCATGGAGACCATTGACCATTTCAACACACATTAGACAGGCATGGTCTACTGTTGTCACCCTGTGACATAGGGTTCCAATGGAGATGTTAAGGTACAGGTTTAGGCTATTACTAACTAAGCCTAAACCTGCTCCCACCCTCCTTCTGTATCTAATTCTAACTACCCTGTGAAAGGAAGATGTCTATACTTACCTATTCACAGGGCACTCCAGTCTGGTCACATGATCGGCTCCCAGTGACAGCTTCAAGGGAGAGGAGGGACAGCTGACAAAAGATGCCTAAGTAAGTCTATGGATGACGTCACCACACAGGCATCAAAGCCAATGTTGGTGATCTCTCGTATACCCTGAAGTCGGCCGCAGGGGAAATCACATGACCAAACCGAAGCACTCTGTAAATAGGTGAGTATAGGCTGACTTCCTTTCACAGGGTAGTTTGAATAGGCTTTAGAATCGGGTGTGGGAGCAGGTTTAAGCTTAGTTAGTAATAGCCTGGACTTCTACTTTACAAAAGCATGGTCCACTGTTGTCACCCTATCACACAGGCTACAGATGGAAATCTGTAACTATTTAAACACACATTGAGCAGGCATGGTCTACTGTTGTCACCACCAGGAAACCAACTCTGAGAACTGTCATTGCAGTGCAATTAGACAAGGGGCTGCAAAGAAACTGTGGTAGGTTAGCGAGCTGCAACTCTTCAATACCTGTTGATCTGAAACTAAAGTACCCTGTAAAACAGATTGTAGTGCAGTATTTGGTATTTAGTAGACAGAATCCTTTTAAAACAAACCTTGTATTGAGCTGCACGATCCTAAATGTACTGGACCAGATGCAACTTAGAGGGTGCTTGTAGCAACCGGATGGTGTTTAGCGGAACCAGAGATGGGGGGTAAGATGTCACCAGCACTTCAAGGTTGTCTTTCCAGAATTATTGTAAACACATAAGTCACTATGTCATATTTTGGTGCCTTGCAGGGACCCCTTCTTGAGGGTGACTCCTCAGGTCACCCTGAGAAAGGGGACTCTGGGAGGTCCATAAACTTGGCATATAGACCTATGTAACATTAATGTGCATATGATCAGAACCACAGTAATAGCTGTAGATTCCATAGTGTGAGCCCTAAGTAGAGTCACCTAAATGCAACTATTGTAATAAGCACAGCAGCAAAAACGTGACGTTTCTGAAGTTTTTAAAACATAAAACAATGAAATCCCAAGTGGGTTTCACCTGATATTATTTAAGTTTACTGGTTGTTCTTATTTTCTATGAAGTTCTTCTGTAAAGAAGATAGGCAAAGTAATAAGCTATTCTTCCTTACCAGCACCTGTTATCCAGAGACTGGTACCTATCCACTTACTACAGAAAAGTGTTTTCACGCTATATTGCTTCTTTTCTTGGGCTTAATAGTTTCCAATGTCTAGTTTTGTCCTGGACAAGGAAAGCATAGCGAGCAAACACCCTGTGATTTTGTGCTGTTATTGTATCTTCAACAAAATATTGATCTACTGGCATTGCGAAATGCTGATTTTGTCTTTCCTTATAGGCCCTAGAACCTAGACCACAACTCTATATGAGTCTTATTTGTAGAATAGCCACCATAGACCTGAAAGTAGATGCACACCTGCATTGTGGTAGAAATGCATTATGTTGGAGTTCTGGAGCATTCCTTGTTTGGGCAATTTTTTGCCCTGATTGTCTTTGACTTGGGCAGGGATGAACAAAAGGGAGAACACGTATTTATAAGTTGTAGATAAATATGGACAAAAGTTTGACCATCAGACCTTTATGAGCTTGTTGAACATCTCTTTTGAAAACCATGGCTATTAATATGAAGTTGGCCCCACTTTGTAGCTACAACAGCCTCCACTCTTCTGGGAAGGCTAGCCCCAAATTTTGGTGTCTCTCTGTAGGAATATTTTGCAGCACCTAATCATCACACCCATATTGGTTAGATGAACATTCCGTTCCAATACCTTGAGCATTATTATTGTGTTGCCTCAACTTTGAGGCTATAACAGCTTCTACTCTTCTGGAAAAGCTTTCTACATGCTTTTTTGGAACCTGTCTGTGGAAATATGTGCCCATTCAGCCAGAAACACATTTGTGATGTTAGACATTGATGTTCAATTAGAAGACCTGGCTTGCAACCAGCAATTCAGTTCATTCCAAAAGTGTTCAGCAGGATTGAGGTCAGGGTTCTGTTCAGGGCACTTGAGTTGCTTTACAATACATCAAATCAGGTCTTTAGCTGACTTTGTGCATGGGGGCACAGTCATTCCAGAACAGAAAAGGGCTTCTGTAAAGGCTTTTCACAAGATTTTGGAGTGTGTCTGTGGGAATTTTTGCCTACTCAACCAAAAGACCATTTGTGAGGTCAAGCACTAATGTTAGATGAGAAGATCTGGCTCGCAATCTGTGTTCTATTAAATCCCAAAAGTGTTTAGTTGGGTTGAGATCAGAGCTCTGTGCAGGTCACTCAAGCTTCTCCACACCAAACTTATCAAACCATGTATTTATGGAGAAGTTCCAATTCATCCCAAAGGTGTTCAGTAGGGTTGAGGTCAGGGCTCCATGCAAGCCTCTCAAGTTCCTCCACACCAAACTCATCAAACCATGTCTTTATGGAGAAGTTGCCTGAGAAGACCTGGCTCATTCCAATTCATCCTAAAGGGGTTCAGTAGGGTTGAAGTCAGGGCTCCATGCAGGCCCCTCAAGTTCCTCCATACCAAACTCACCAAACCATGTCTTTATGGAGCTGGCTTTGTGTATAAGGGCACAGTCATTCTGAAACAGGAAAGGGCCTTCCCCAAATTGTTGCCACAAGGTTGAAAGAGTGCAGTTGTCTAAAATATATTTGCACGCTGTAGCATTAATAGTACCTATCAATGAAGAACTCAATAATTTAGAGGGGTGTTCTGTTCACGTACTTCACGTAGCTATGAATGTTAGCTGTTCTTAAACATTTGCCCATAGAATGAAGGTCCACTTTAAAAAGTATACTTATTTATACAGAACCATAAACAGGACCTACAAGTGAGAAAGATTTGGGTACCAAGGGAAATAATTGAGTTATGAGTACGAAGAGGCCTTCGGGCCCATAGTCATGTTACATTACGTAATTTATTTATGTGTATAGTAGGCATTATTATTAATGAGGAAGTATCTTGCCCTACTTCACATTTTGCATTGGAACCCAGAAGGGTGTAGATAACATCCCAGCTTAGACCTGGACCACTGCTACCATGTTATCTAGCAAGACAGACTGCAAACCACATTACCATTTTAATCACTGCTATTTGAGGCTGAAATAAGGGGTTAAACTACAACGACAGAGATCCCATTAGCAGAAAACCTGTTATATATACGAAAGCCATTAAAGTAAAAACGCTTTGGAAACCTGCCTCCAGTTTATTCCTATTAATATGAAATAAGCTTCTGCAACATAAAGCAATACTGGGCTTTAAACGTATCTCTCCCTCTCTCTCCAAGAAAGTATCATCGCTGTTTTGATGTGTCGCCCAGCGAAAATGCTATTTTCTGTTTTTTTTCCTTACCTCCGTCTGAGGGATTTAAATATCGGGATAAATGAGATTTTGGGGCGGTGAATTTGTAAGCGCCGGCTCGATAATAATTCTCGACACGTCCCCTGACAATGCAGATTAAACAAATTCAGCCCTAGTGAATCTACAATGTTTTTTTTTTGCACCCTGCTTCTTGCCGGGAGAATCTATTAACGCACAGTTAACAATGAACCAGCGGAGGGACGTTGATTGAAGAGCGCAAACGGAAAATTCTTCTACCCGCCTTGGTATTAAAAAAAAAACAGGAGATCGGTACAGTTTTTTACGGGACCGATTTTAAATGTTTGTAAACCATTTTTTGACTTTTACTGGCTCAGTACTAACCCACTGCTTTTGGAGAAGTGCTTTTACTTGCTTTACTTAATCTCCTTTATTATAAAGCGGTTTTTAAGCTGTCGGGGGGAACTTATGCCTTATTTGATAGTATAATAATTTTGGAGGAGATAAAAAGAAAGGGCTTGGAAACACTATAAGTAGCGCTATGGGGCCCGCTAAAGCAGAAAGGAAAAAGACGTTAGAGGACAGGAGAAGGGCTATAAAAGTTGGAGCTGCTATGAACTTCGAAAAAGCAATAAAAGGCATTGGCCAGCAGACAGCTTAAAGTTGACCTATCAAGAAAAAGAGTTCTTTTAGTATACAGCTGGCCTAATATAATGAAAACTTAATGAAATGAACTACAGTAAAACCTTGGATTGCAAACATAATTCGTTCCAGAAACATGCTTGTAAACCAAAGCACTTGTATATCAAAGCGAATTTCCCCATAAGAAATAATGGAAACTCAGATGATTCGTTCCACAACCATTTATTCATATGTCCTTCAGTTTATAGTCCATATAAAAAGATTATAGCAATGTGATAGGTTGTGTAACCATAAAATGTCCATCCACAAATGGCGGCCCTCATAAGGGGATTAGAAGCAAAATCCAGCTGGAGCTACAGAGTATAAAAGAGAAGAGAGGCGTCTCTAAGTGTAGAAATATGGTTACATTTAATGAAGGTACAACTTTTAGCAATGCACATGGTTGATGATTAAAAGAGGCATCTGGGGTAAAGCTGTCCACGTAAACCACTCTCACCGCTGTCTGCAATCATGACCGGGAAGACTATCCTGCAGTAGAGCGATCTGAATGCAAGGCTTGTAGCGCTTATGAGCGCAGCATGGAAAGGATGACATTGATGGCCGTGCAGAGGACGTTCTATGTGGACAGCTTTACCCCGGATGCTTGCATATTAGATGTGCCTCTTTTAATCATCAACCATGTGACTTGCTAAATGTTGTACCTTCATTAAATGTAACCATATTGCTACACTTAGAGGCGCCTCTCTTCTGTTTTAAACTCAGTTGTGATGCAACGCTACTTGTATATCAAGGCATCGCTTGTATATCAAGTCAAGATTTATTTAAAAATTTTGCTTGTCTTGCAAAACGCTTTCAAACCAAGTTACTCTCAAACCAAGGTTTTACTGTATAATCTTTCCTTTTTAATGTTATAAAGGGAGCCTTATATCAGTCTGGTGCACACCAGTGCCGACGCATTGGTCATGAGGTCTTAGCCAATGCTAAGAAGCTAGAGGCGGTAGACTGTCCAGGCCAACGCTATGATGGGTTGGCAGTGCCTAAGCAATTTCCTGTTGCAACAATTTTGTAAAAGTCAGGGTAAGTTCTGATAGATATAGAGTGCTTCATAATGAAGGTGTAGGTGGACCTTGTTCTGGGGTTATGCTTCTATCCCTCTGAGAGCACTCAGAAGATGATATACTCTGAGGTGAGTATTGAGATTTGCCTAGTACAAAAGTTTGTTTGGCTGTACTTCTCTTCTGGATCACAGGAGTGCAGTTCATTTTGCACTCTTGTGACCCATTGTCAGCAGACAGCAGGCTGACCTCACAGAGCTGGTCCAGGATCGGGAAAGACCACGACCACATGTCTGGACCGGCACCCGGCTCAGCCTCTCAGCAAGCCCCTGAGAGCCTAAGCCGGACACTCCCTCCCCCTCCACAGCCCAGCTCTCCACAGAGCGAGGGGGGGGGCAGAGCAGAGGACTGTGAGAACCAAGATGTCGGCTGTGGTTGGTTGCTCGCCTCTCAGCGTTAAAGCCAGCGGGGGACATATGCAGCATCAGACCGATGCTGGATCCAACTAGGTAAGCATGATTCTAAAAAAAAACAAAAAACATACGTCTCTTTTAAAATGTTTATTGGTTAAAGGCTAAGTTCCCCCTTGGAACATGTTAAATGTTCACCTCATATTTAGGCTGGAACATGTAACATGTTCCAGCTCCTGCCCCTAATCCCCCCTGCCAGTGGTTAAGGCTGGGGGTTCTTCTTACCTCACCCACTGCTTCACCCACGCAGTTGTGTTATTTATTTACAGACTCATGTGAATGAATAAACTACAAGTACAGTCTTCCAACGTGGCAAACGGACTTGTAGTTTCAATGGCCTGCAGGGGTGCTGATGAGTGCTCCCGTAGTCCATTAACATGTCCTCCAGTGTTCAAACAGAAAGCCAGAAAGCCTGTACAATGGTATGGGATGGAAGCTGGAGGACATGTTGCAGGGGCCCACATTGCACCTGTGATCTGCTGATCACAGGTGCAATCATTTCCAGGCTCTTGTAGGACATGAATGAAAATGAATAAATGCAATTTTTCTGCATCAAATAATACGGCTCGTTTCAGGAAAAAGGCCTCCCCCTTCCTCGGGGCTCAAGCAGCGAAAGTTATTAGAATCACGATAAGATGCAATAAGAGACCAACGATAGGGCTTGATAAAGACTATTAGATCTTAACAGCACTTATAACTGCTGGCAGGGTTTGCTGCAGAGATGTTGGCCATGAAACTGGACATCAATATCAAATAGGATTCACATTTTTTTTTTTAAAAGTTAAATTTTCAATAACTATTATTTATTTCATGCAACTCTGATTTATAAAGCTTCAGCAAAGTCACCCTAAAGTGCATTTAAAGCATGCTAATGTGACATCTCAGTCTGTATTTCATTTTAGTATGCTTAAAGTGAAATTTGTGACAGGAGGCTGTTAAGGCAAAGTCTCTACATAGCTGGTTGTGCCTGAGCGACTTTCTAGTGCTCATGTGGCAGAGAAATTGGCAATGATCACGTGACTGGGCACCAACACCAATCCTGCATATGAACTATTACAGAAAAGGAAAAATTGGCAATAGTTATATAACTGGGCACAGGTGATTATTACAGGGAAGGTTACATTTAGCCTGTTTCACTAACTTTTAATTACTTCATGCACCCTGATTCATTGGGCTTCAGTAACACGTCCTACTGGGTTGCAGAGGACTGGAGCCTAATACACACGGGCCAAATATCTGGTGGCATTGGGCAGTTCAATAGAAACTTGCCAACATTCGAGCCATGTATATGGCACCCAAACTGACAGAAGCCAAAAAAGGATTGGCTCCCGATAAGCGCTCTCAGCCATTGGCTGAGAGCGCTAACCGGAGTGTTCTGGAGGACAGTCCCCCTGTCAGAACACTATAGCTCAGTAGGGGGAGATCGCTGTACTAACATAGTACAGTTTTTATTTTTCGTTCAGCCTGCTGGGTTGAACAAAGAAAAACGACTAGCTTGTACCAGGCTTGACTCATCAGGGGGCATATCGGACCTCTACAGAGAGGCTTCCACACACAGAACAAGCGTCCTTCTTTGCAGCATGCTCACAGGGTATAAGCTTCTCCACTAAAATTGTGACTGCCTTCTAAAGAAAACCAACTATAAGGCCACTTTCACACTGAGGCGCTTTACAGGCCTTCTTAGCTAAAAAATCCCCCACAATCCACCCCAATGTGAAAGCCCAAGTGCTTTCACACTGGGTCGGTACGCTTGCAGGACGTTACAAAAAGTCCTGCAAGCAGCATCTTTGGGGCGGTGCGATCCCGCCTGCATGGCGGCGCTTTACCAGTCCCGCCCGCCTCAGTGTGAAAGTAGCCTTAGACTTGAAGTATCTTGAAAGTATTTAGCTAATTTAAACTGAAAGTTCAGCCAGGCCTTAAAAACAACTGAGTTATATCCACATAAAAATCTATGTTTAATTGCCAATAAGTAGATGCATCTCTTAGAACAAGCTGTATTTCCAGCAGCCTGTGTAGTCCAGGGTGAGCAGTCTTTGACAAGGAGTAGAAATAACAACACGCAAACAATTACGAATCCTGAAGTAAACTCGCCAAAAGAGCGAAATAAAGGCGACCGTCGACCGCTCTGACATGCAGCTGATGGCAATTAAGGAGAATCCATAATAGATGTCCTCAACAGTATACTGCCTGGTGTTATGCTAATGCACTACATGTCTATAGCTGTGTCATCCGGTTAATCTTGTATTTGTCTAGAATACCTATTTGCGGTGATACAATTGTTTCCCGTCTCATCAAAGAACAAACTTCAGCAGCGTCTTGATGTGGAGCATCTCAATAGAGTTGCCAGGGGGCTGAAGGCTCAGTTCCAGCAACCTCTGGTGAACTGTGAAAAGTTTTTTTGGGAGAATTGAGAAATGCACTAGGAACCATAGGCATTCAGCCCATTTTCATTAAAAATATTAGTTTTTTTTTAAATAATAAGAGTTAATTTAACATTTTCAACACACAACGATGTACAGGTGGGATACAGAAGATTAGCATGTGGTACAATGTAACAATACAAATGATATTACAGTCTCTAGTGGGATACGTCATCCAACACACCATGGGGGATCAAGCAGTAAAAGAACTACTTTATAAAGGTGTGAGGTTGGTACAGAAGAAATGAGTAGAATATAGAGTAGAAAAGGGAATTAAGTTAAGCAAAAATCAGAGACAGGAAGAAGAGAGAGAATAGGGAAGGGAGGGATGGGGTAAAGAAAGATAGGGCAGCGTAGCCATCGAGGCAAGGTAGCTGGTATTCCTAGTCTTTGGGACTGGAGGATTTAATGCTACAAACGTTCCTTATATTGGTCAGAGCGTGATCCAGATAGTCCAAGTAGGGATATATTGTTCAAATTTATCAGGTAATAAAGCTGTTGGTTCATCTATGCATTGTAGCAGAGTAATTTGGGGAATCCATTCCTCAATGGTGGAGTGAGGTCAGTTCTCCAATTTCTAGGTATCACGCAAAGACACTTTTTTGCCTTAGATATTGAGCCTGAGAGTAAGGAAAGAGGAGCAATTTCTGGTGTTCTCGGAATGTTAAAGCTTGTTCATTTGTTGTGAATATTTGTGTCTAAGAGGGCGAAATTCAAGGGCAGGACCACCAAAGCATGTAACATGGTTCCTCTCTCTTTTGCATAACATCAGCATAGAGGTTTTTACTCATGAAAGACAACTATAATTTTGTATGATTCTAACGTAACCATGGTCAAAATTTAAAATGACAGACAGTATATGATGCCATCTGTCAATAGCATTAACACTTTTTAGTCCCTTCTCTATATGGCTACAGTCACCTGAAGTATGAGTCCCTTCTCTAAAATAGTTTTTTTTTTATTTTGCCCATAGTTTAACTTTATCCCTTTAGTTACTTTCCACACATCTGCAGGAGGATCCATGCAGAAAGGTCCTCAAGGAGCTGCACATCCATTGCTACAAACTTTCCATCCCGCGCTCTTGTTTCTTCTGTGCATGCGTGGAAAATCTTTTATTCTTCTAAAGATGCTGTCTATTGTTGCAATACACTGTAGACGGCCTCGTCCATAGGAATGAACAGAGGTTTCTCCACATATGTGCAGAATAAGCAAGTGGACCTCCAAGAAAGTTTGCAGTGGTAGCTGTGCGGCTCCCCATGGGCCCAAAGTTCTCATGTATTCTATATAGAGCTGTATAATAGGTAGCCTGCTGACGTTATATGGGCCTCTTCCTGTAAAAGTTTAATTTGGCTCTCACCTTTTACACTGTTCAATCTCCCTACTGGTCCTTAAATTGATGGTTGTCTTTACTGGCAATTAGGGATGCTCTGTAAGCAGAAGGGGTGGGGACAAAGTTGACTTTTATTTTACGAGTCAAGAATTGCATATATGGCTTCTTGTATCCCTGGATCGACTGGTCAATTTGGCAGGTAGGCTTTACAGATGGTATTTTTCACCTTGCCCATTAAGAATAAAGTGAAGTGTCACTTCGCGTCCCACAAAAACTCACCCTAACAATGCTCCCCCCGGTGCCCATTCCTCCATCCTAGGCAGAACCAGAATCCTCATTGTTGGGTGTTAGATTTGCCAGGAAATCAAACCGTCACTCGGGTTTCCTGACCAGTAGTCTTGTTATCCCGGTATTAGGTAGAGGATGGTGGCAGTCCTGCAGCCAGAATTCTGGGACCTCTATTGTAAGTGCAAACAGCCCCAATCAAGGAACAACAAATACATAAATGAGTCATGGTTAGTAGATGGAGTAGTTGGGAGCTAAGGGTGACCCAATGTCAGTCCTGTAGCAAATCCAGGCAGCGAACCAAGGGGTTTACCAGAGACGGCATCAGGAACAGGAAAATTTCGGCAACAAACAGTCAACGTAGTAGAAGAGGGCAATCCAAAGGCGTAGTCGGGAACAAGCAAGTTAGTAACAGGCAAACAATCAGGTATAATGACTAGCAGTAACTGAAACCTATACTCAGGCAAAGACAGGAAGGGGAAGTGAGGATATATAGGGTACTAATTGAGGTGACTGCCTACAGCTGGCCACTGGGTGGAGCCAGAGTCACATCTGAAAGTAGTAGATACCCAGTACTCCACAAAGATAGTAGTTACTCCATGCCTAAGGCCATAAGGAACCAACCACAAGAACACAGGTACCAGAATCAATCCCCGGTCAAGGCGTGACATAGGGTAGTGTTGGATTGTAAAGGATTAATTGCTACACCAGACCACTGTCACATGTGAGGATGTCACATACTCCCCCATAACCAGAAGCACCGGGTAGTAGAAAGAGCAGCAGGGGAGCACTGGCTAAGTAAGGATCTGTGGGTTTGGGGGCCTTTACATATACCTATATTTAGGAACTTGTTGGATCTGGCCTGGCAATGTCAGCTTCTCAATTCTTTTGGCAGCTTGCTACAAGCTGGGTTAGCAGAATGACCGCGGCCTTCAGTCATCCTAAATGCATAACTTGAAATTGCCAGAAAGCCTGCGAACAAAGGCCAAGGTCATTCTGTGTTGCCTCAGTGAAGAGATGTAAACATAATCAATAGACAATAACTTAGGCAGCAGTGGTGCAAATGACCACAGTGGTGGACTCCAACCCCTAATCTCCAGTGTAGCCCAAGTTCCCGAATATGAACATACCCCCTTTTCAATGTATGGGAATACCTATATGCTATTGAAAGCTAGAGCTGAACAAAAGAAATGTTGGGTCTTAGGAGCCCACTATTACAGCATAGGCCATTGGGGCTGGGTAACATTGTGACCAATATGTCATCTGTTTTCAATCCCAGTGAGATGAACCACAATGCTGTTAGGAATCCTGGAATACAAATGATCCTGGATCCTTCATATCTGGATTCAGCATACAGCCATGAAGGCAAATCCTCTTTCGATCTTTCAAAGACACCAAGGCAGCTTTACGTGGCATGACAGGTTCACTTTAATCCTCTTTGCTTTTGCTCATCCGCAGGAATATGTAACTACTATATGAAATGTAAGATGCACACAGCTGCAACTCCAAAGGAATTTTGGCAGTAATATAATGTATAATGCAGTCCAAATTGGAAAATGGAAGTGGCTTGTAAAAAAATTGAGTTTTTAAAGAAGAATGTACAAAGATTGCAGAGCGTGCCCCCAGCTGGACACAGGGTTCTTCCAAGCATGCAGGCTATGTAGGCCTTTCTTTTCAGAAAAAAAACAGTATGCTTTGCAAATCATAGTCATTAATGTGGCCTATGTGCGTTTATTTGAGAAACAAAGGCTTCATATACTGTAAATAATCATACTATGATATTAAAAAATGACAACTAAGAACGGTATAAAAAAAATTGAGCATAGACCAGTACATTTTCCCTTTAAATGTTACTAAAACCACTTTCTGAAAAAGATTGGCAGCTAACATGATGTAATAAGCTGTACAGCAAACCAATATAAATGTGAACGATTTTGCTACAGGTGGGGGAGGGGGGCTCTTCCATACATAGCTAAGGATGTGTTTAGCACTTTTCATAAGATGCATATAATGTAAGCGTTTTGGCTTTAGGTATGGTGGTCCTTTACATTATTGAAACTATAATTAAAGATGCATTAAAGCAGACATGGAGCTTTGAAGTGATCCCAAGTGCTGGAAAATGTCATTTCAAGGACATTTTTTATATCGCACAGTAGATATGCCAGTAAGATTTTAGAAATACATTTTTTTTCAAGCTTTGGGAAAAGCGAATATCGTAGGCACTGGGGTTTTGGGGAGCTGAAGAACAAGTTCCAAAGAAGATGAGACAAACGGTAACATAACCTGACCTGTAGGCTGCCCCCTAGCAAACATGTAGTTATTACTCCCCTAGGGGGCTACATATATACAGGGCTATTGGGAAGCAACCTTTTTGTGCTGCAAGTGTGCCAAAGCTCATATAGACTCCTCTAGGTCACTGTATGTACAGATAGCAGGTCAAAGCCCCTCAACACTATACCCCTGATTCAATGTAGCACCAACCCCTCTATTGATCGAGAGTTACTCTTTCAGAAGGCCTTGTAGGTTTACCTTCTAGTTACAGGCTAGGGGTCGCCAATTTCACTGTGCACCTGGGACCCATGCAACACGGGGTTCAGGTCACCTGATGCGTGTTGTATTTGAGGGATGTTCTACTCACCATCAGGAAAGTAGACCTAACTACTAACCAACCACATCACTAACTCCCAGCCCAAGCAGGTCTACACTGGTTACCTGTATTCAGAATCCTGCATACCAGCATCAGTGTAGCATGTTATGATTTGAACCCTTCCAACTGCATTTGTTTTTTTTTTTTAATTTATGTTTATTAAGGTTTTTCTCTTTTTTTTTAAAACAAAACAAACCATACAAAGACATAGCTTGCATATATCATACACTTACACTATAAAAAAACAAAAACAAATACATCTTTGCCACTACATAGGTCTTTTGGCCCCAATACCTAAACCCGCAATAAAAAAACAAAAAAAACAAAACAAAACTGGAAAGAGGAGAGAATGGATACCCCACATAGTCATATTGCGCCACTTTATATTGGACTACCTGGGTACTTAGTGTTTTTTAACCTCTTCTGCTATCAGTCAGATACAGTAGATATACTGTTTACCCAGCTATCCCATACTTTAACCAACTTAGACAGTATGCCCCTATTGACATATGTAGGGGAACGGCCTTGTTCACAATAGCTTTCCACACCGGTATATTCAGAGGGGTAGATTTTTTCCAAGAAAGCACAAACGCTTTCCTGGCGTAGAAGAGTAGAATGGTCAACAATGTACGTGTCGCTCTTTTTGGGACTAAGGCATCCACCAATCCCAAGAGACACACATCCACCATAGCTTGTATATGTACTGCTATAGTCTCTCCTATACATTCAGTAACCCCCCTCCAGAATTCTTGTATATACTTGCAATACCAAAAAATGTGGAAAAAATCTGCATCCGTGGATGTGCACCACCAGCAGCAGGACGACTGAGTAGGAAACATCCTAGCCAATTTAGCTGGAGTAAAAAAGATTTGATGTAGGAATTTAAATAGTAAAAGATGTTCCCTGACCGACACCAACCTAGTAAATTTGATATCCCAAATATCGTCTCAGTCGTCTTCAACCATCTGTGGGAAGACCACCTTCCACCCCACCCAGCGCCTTTTTTGAAGACCCCCCCCTTCCGTATTTAATTGTTTATAAATTATGGACAGGACCTTGTCCAGTCCATCCTCTCTGAAAAGGGATTCTAAATCGCTCATTTGCACATTGAGATTATCTCTACCGAATTGAGTCTCATACGCATGCCTAAGTTGTAGGTATTGGAACAGATGGGTATTGGGTAGTTTAAACTTCATTTTCAGGGCTTGAAACAACAGAAGCCTTCCTGCCTCCACTATATCCCTCACTGTCTTAATGCCAAATTTAGTCCAAATATATGGGTCCAGATATTCCACAAACTCAGGCAGATTGGGGTTACGTCTTCACCCGTCTTATTTGACAATGCCCATGCCCGATCAGTCGGTCGCATGGACAACATGATTGAGTACGGAGCCCTATTCCCACGTAGCAATAAATGCGACAAAGCCTCGTAAGAGCCAACTATGGCCGCTTCCAGTGCAGTTGCCGGATCACCTTCTTGGGACATAAACCATCTATAGGCATACACCAACTGCCCGGACAAGAAATACCTGTAGAAATCAGGGACCGCTACACCCCCTTCTTTCATGGCAGCTGCAACACCCTCAGGTTAATCCTTGGGTGGCGCCCCTGCCACAGAAAAGACGTGACCAACTGGTCGATACTTTTAAATATGCATCTCGGAATCCACACCGGTGAGTTCCAAAAAACATATAAAAACAGTGGTAAAAACTTCATCTATAGTAGATTCACCCTACCTATGAGTGTTATAGGTAATCTTTGCCATACCTGTAGTCTATTGTTTAACTTTGATAGCAATGGGGAAACATTTGGAGCTATAAAATCAGATACAGTGTTGGAGATATACAGGGTGGGCCATTTATATGGATACACCTTAATAACATGGGAATGGTTGGTGATATTAACTTCCTGTTTGTGGCACATTAGTATATGTGAGGGGGTTCAAGATGGGTGGTGACCATGGTGGCCATTTTGAAGTCTGAAGTTTTACCGGTGGTACCAGTGGTGGGTAGAACTTGGGGGAGTGTATATGATTACACGGTGTTTGTCC
>BLSH010074502.1:929317-958410 GCA_018402905.1 Glandirana rugosa | reverse complement strand
AGTAGGACGAAAGGTTAGGAAGAGCAGAGGGTCCTGACAGTCCTACTGAATAACTACAAATGCCAAAACCTTTATCAAAACCTGACTTTATATAAATCTTAAAACAAATACGCGATACGACTGTTGTCTCTGAACAACATAACCTCTCGTATAAATTTTGGGTTCAGAGGCTAAATAACCGAACCGCGAAAAGTAAAAATCAACCAGCAGCCGCAATCTCTGTGAAGCAAAAACCAATTGTCTTTGGGCTCCCTAGGATGCTCTAGTTGTCTCTTGAGGCTGCTTCCAGCTGCACTATGCGTGGCCTAGAGAACAATTGAAAATTGTGAGATAAAACAACTAAAAATGAAAAGCGCCAAGCCAATAAATCGGAGACTTGGGTTTTAAATATGCTCTCCAATACAACAAGTCTCTGTTGTCAGCATAGCGCATAAACAAAATTCTAAATATATTTCAGTCCAAAACTATTTCCAAAACCGTAAACATCAATAAGTCATCCTGACAGTCCTGGGAGACGAGAAGGATTGGAAAGCAGGATGAACGGCCGGCACAAGCGCTGACATATACAGTAAAAACGCCAAGCCGCGTCCTGCGTGGCTCAGAATAGACACACTTTGACTTTGATGCAACAAGGTACATCAAAGGCGGCTAAGCGAGTTCTAAATGGATGATGTAAAAAATTCAGCCTTTTCTCAGCGAGTACCTCTGCCGCCTATGAATTATGGATGAGCGCGCATATTATACGCTGATATATGAATTGTTAATATCTATCGATCGGCTCCAACAAGTATTTTTTAACCAGCTACACATAAACATTAGACAGAGCTCTTCATCGAGCCTCTGACTCTGCTTTGGAAGGCTATAAGAAGAGAGGGAAAAAAAATGGTTGTCATTCACAAAAGGATATTTTTAATGAAAGAAGGAAATATTTTAGTCTTATCGCTAGTTTGTAAACATTTGTCAAAGAAAGCTAAAGCGGAATTGCAGCTATCGGGAAAATGTCATGTAAGGCTTAGTTCACACTGATGGAGAAGGGGCTGATAAAAACAGGTGGTTGGTCTACGTTTTACCATCCACCACCCCCAAGCCACCCAAATCCAGATGGGGGAGATCACAATACCTTAGCTTATCTTTGCGGTGTGGCAATTTTAACTTTGCATGTCAACTGCTGCCTGTCAAACTCGCCAATTAAAGTCAATGGAACTACGTCATAGCTTCATGTAAAATACGGTTATGGCGATTATGGCTTGGTAGTTCAATGTAGGAAGTAGTAAGCTAGATTTCAACTGTGACCTGAAAAGTAATCCACTGCGATCAATTGCCAGCCCAGTTGCCTTACATGGCGGCTGAAGATTTAAGTCATACTGGCGGCAGAGGGGGCAAAATAAACAGGTAGCTTTTTTACTACCTTCCCTCAACCACCCTCCTCGGGAGGGGTGAGTTCACAATGCCACAACCACAATGCTTAGCTTTGCGTTGTGACAATTTTTAACTTTGCGTGTCAACTGCCGCTTGTCAAAGTTGGCAATTGAAGTCAATGGAACTACGTCATAGCTGCATGCAAAATACAGTTATGGCGATTATGGCTTGGTATTTCAATGTAGGAAGTAGTAAGCCAGATGTCAACTGTGACCAGAAAAGTAATCCACTGCGATCAATTGCCAGCCCAGTTACCTTACATGGCGGCTGAAGGTTTAGGTCATACTGGTGGCAGAGGGGGCAAAATAAACAGGTAGCTTTTTTACTACCTTCCCTCGACCACCCACCTCCGGAGGGGTGAGTTCACAATGCCACAACCACAATGCTTGGCTTTGCGGTGTGACAATTTTTAACTTTGCGTGTCAACTGCCGCTTGTCAAAGTTGCCAATTGAAGTCAATGGAACTACGTCATTGCTGCATGCGGCTGCGGTTATGGCGGTTATGGCATGGTAGTTTAAAGTAAAATCCGCCATTTGGAGGAAAATAATCCCCTAGAGACCCCAAAAAAAAGCAGACATTCAAGAGGAGGTAGCAAAACAGATGTCAACTGTGGTCTGAAAAGTAATCCACTGCGATCAACTGCTAGCCCAGCTGCCTTACTTGGCAGCTGAAGGCTTTGTTCACATTGCCAGCAGGGGGGGGCAAAATAAACAGGCTGTTTGTCTGCTTTTTTACGACCTCCCATTAACTACCCACCTCTGGAGGGGTGAGTTTGCAATGCCACGACTACAATGCTTAGCTTTGCAGTGTGGCAATTTTAACTGCATGTCAACTGCCATCTGTCAAACTCACCAACTGAAGTCAATGGAACTGTGTCATAACTGTGTGCCAAATGTGGCTAAAGCAGTTACGGCATGGTAGTTCAAAGTAATATCACCACTGGGAGCAAAAAAAATTCCCCCTGGAAATAAAAATAAACAGATATTAATTTAAAATATTAAAAGGCAGTAAACCAGCTGTCAACCGCAGTCTGAAAAGAGGTCAACTGCTAGCCCATCCACCCTGTAAGGCAGCTGGGCTGGCAGTTGAAGGCATAGTTCACACTAGCAGTGGAGAGGAGATTACCACCCACATCTAAATTTACATGGCAGTTCACGTTGCCACTACTGCAGTGCTTAGCTTTGCAATGCGGCAATTGTAACTCAGCACGTCAAGTACCGCCTGTCGAACTAGCCCATTGAAGTCAATGGGGCTGTGCCACGACTGTGGCCAAATGGCATTATGGTGGTTACTGTGTAATAGTTCAATGTAAAATTCCCATTGGATGAAAAAAAAATCCCCCCAGGAGATTGAAAAAAAAACCCCAGACATTCAGGAAGTAACATGAAACCGGTTGTTAATCACAGCCTGTCAAAAGTGATCAACTGCTAGCCATGTTAGGCAGCTGGACTAGCAGTTAAAGGCTTGATACACCGATGGAGTAGGGGGCGATACGAACATGTAGTTGGTCTGCATCCAAATTTATTTGACAGCCATAGTGAATTCACATTGTTTGAAAAAAAAGCTGCACAAATACTGTGTGACATAAAAAAATTGCAACAATCGTCATTTTATTCTCTCGGGTCTCTGGTAAAAAATATATAATGTTTGGGGGTTCTAAGTAATTTTCTAATCTCCTACCAGTAGATGTTACAACACCCACTTGCTTCAAGGCCTCCCCAGGAACGGTTAAAAGAAAAAAGAAGTATGCAATGCGGTGAACAGCAATGAAGGGCAACCTCCCAAATTCCAAACCCAAGGATGCATCCAAAAAATGTATTCAAACAACCACGAAAATAGTAGTGTTTCCGGGCCATGCAGGACCCCTTCATCAAGCATGTGGCCATTGCGAATGGAAGCAATTAACTGTGCTGCTGTGCTTTACTGTGATTGCTTTAATACAGTTTTAGATACTGTCTTGAAAATCCATGGTATGCATTGGACTTGTTTTGATACCGGTCTCCGTTTGGTTGTTGCTACAATACTAGGGTTGCCACCTCATCCCTTTAAACCCAAACACATATGAATTACACAGGTTCTGGGGCTAATTTAATGCAGATAAGGCACCAAGTGAGTTTAATTACCACCTTAATCAGCCACAGAACCTGTTTAATTAATAGGTGTTCGGTTTTAAAGGGATGAGGTGGCCACTTGCTTCAAGCCATCCCCAGAAATGTGTGCAATGGGAGTACCTAAAAAAACGTGAAACGCGGCGTTTAAGAGCAGCAATGTAGGGCAACCTCCCAAATTCCAAACCCAAGTAAGCATCCAAAAATTGTATTTAAACCATTATGAAAATTGTAGGGTTTTGGGGCCATGCAGGACCCCTTCATCAGGCATGTGATCATTGTGAATGGTTGCAATTTACTGCTGTGATCGCTTTAAGACATTTTTGGATGCTATCTTGATGATCCATGGTATGCTGGTGGTATATGCTTTGACTTGATACTGGTCTCCAGCTGTAATTGGTACAACACCCACCACTTGCTTCAAGCCATCTCTTGGAACGTGTGCAATGGGAACACTTAAAAGAAGCGTGAAATATGGCGTTTAAGAGCAGCAATGTAGGGCAACATCTTAAATTCCAAACCCAAGGGTGATCACACTTAAAAAAAGCTTACATACACCTACAAAATGCAAGGCGAGTTTACAAGTGTTCAATATGTAACACTAGTGGGGATAAGCCCTACCAGCCAATGGAAGGTCTAGTCCAGCTGCGTTGGTCACACAAGAACATTAATGATCCCACCTGTGATTCCAGGAAGGCAATAAAGTCTCCCACAACACTTTGCACGCGTGACAGGATCACAGCTCTTCCCGTAGCCCCTCGCTCTCACTGATGAACAGGAAAACATGACCTTTTGGTCCCTAGGCCCCAAAGCTGGGAGCACTCCATTAATCATACAACACCTGAGACTGTGTAATCAGCTGACACTCATTACTCCTCCGTCACTCACTTCCTGATGGAAGGCGGCGTGAAAACTGCTAACCGTGTGATACCCAACATTTCTCAAAGGTAGGAAGACGATGTAAAAATACTTTGTAACTTTTGCACCTTCATCAGACTTGTAATAATATTTATTAGCACAAATAGTTTGGGAGGAATGTATCAAAAACTAAATACAATGGATTTACCATCAGATATATAATTCTTGTCCCCCTCTGGAGCAGGTTTTCTATATTTTGCACGCACATTAAAATGTGCATTTTTGGCTATAAAATGACATAAAGGGTAACTGCACTTGGGTGGAGAAAAAAAAATATAGCAAATAATGATAACCAATATATTATATGCAATAGCTATATTGTAATTTAATGTTGTTAACCACTACAGCCCTGGAAGGATTTCCCATGTTAGGACCAGAGCACTTTTTGCGATTCGGCACTGCGTCGCTTTAACTGACAATTGCGCGGTCGTGTGACGTTGTACCCAAACAAAATGTGCGTCCTTTTTTTCCCACAAATAGAGCTTTCTTTTGGTGGTATTTGGTCACCTCTGCGTCATTTCTGATCACCGCTGTAAACAAAAAAAGAGCGACAATTTTGCAAAAAAAACAAACAATATTTCTTTCTTTTTGCTAAAATACAAATCCAAAAAAAATTAATAAATAAATCAACAAATGTATTCATCGGTTTTGGCCAATTTATATTCTTCCTCATATTTTTGGTAAAAAAAATAAAAATCGCAATTGCCGTTTATTGATTGGTTTGCGCAAAAGTTGCCGCATTTACAAACCATGAGAATTAATCTCTCTTCTTTTTTACTAGTAATGGCGGCGATCTGCAATTTTTATTGGGACTGATATATTGCAGCGGACATGTCGGACATTTTTGACATTTTTTTGGGACCAATGACATTTATACAGCGATCAGAAATTTAAATATCCACTGATTACTGTATAAATGTCATTGGCAGTGAAGGGGTTAACTGTGTTCCCTGTGTGTGTTCTAACTGTGAGGGGGCTGGGCTGGCAGGGGCACCAGAGATCTAACTGATCCCGAGTACAGGTATCAGTAGATCTCTGACATGCCGCCTGTCAGAACGGGGAACCGCAATGTTTACATCAGCGGTTCCCCTTTCTTGCTCTGTCACAGGGCATCGCGAGTCGCCGGCAGACATCGAGTCCTCCCGACCCGCGGCCCCGCTCATGGGAGCGTGCAGCGGGCACGCGAGTGACAACTATAAGCGGCGATTCGCGGGACAGAGCCACGGTGTCGCCGCTTATAGTCGTATGGTGGTCGGCAAGTAGTTAAACGGTAAAGGCCTGTACACATGGTGGGCATTTTAGACGGGAATCCGAAGTTCTTACCGTTAGTACGCTCCTTTCGACAGCCGAATGACAGTTTTCGTCAGACAAAAGCTGGATGTGCAAACTAGTAAATTTTTGTCGCACGACAACGCCATGTCCGATTTTCGTTCTGTTAGTACGGTTTTCATACGAAAAGAATCGTACGACCAAGACTACACATGCTTAGAAAGGAAAAAAAAAGATAAAAATACTCAAAACATTACATCACTTCTGACGCTGAGTTCGGTCGAACGAAAATTTCTCGGATAGTCAGTTTGCTTTACAGAACCATGAACATGCGCTTTTGACAAAAATCAGAAATGCGAAACGGTCGCATGACAATAGAATCATGTGTACAAGGCTTTACTCCACTTTTATGGGAAAAAAATTGCAAACAAAAAAAAAAACTGTATAGCCTATACAATTGCTACACAAGTCATATTGTAATTGAATGTTAATAAAAATAAACATTCGTTTTCAATCTGCAGCGCTGTAATTTTCAGTAAAATGCCATATGGCAACCTGGAGGTGTCCTGTAAATCGATGGTATACAGAACGCCCTCCAGAAATGTAATTGCCTGCTGATTTTCCCAGAAGTCTGTGCTAAGATACTAGTCAGATTTTGGGCATCCCCTGCAACAAAAATGTCAGTTTTGCTGAGATACTCCCAAAGGGAAATCCCACTTTCCTCACTAGAGCCCTGCAGGTGCAGCAGCTGATTGATAATTATAAAACCATTCCCATTCACATTCACATTCCACATGGACACAAACAATCAGCTATTTCTTCAAAAGATAGAAATCTGCAACAAAGGTTGTTCCAATCCCTGCAATATACATAGGTCACCCAGAGGGGATTTTTTTTTGTTTTATCTACAAAAGGTACAAAAAATCACCTTTAATTTTTATTTTGCAGCTGCTGTAATTTTCTGTTAAATTCAATGCAATATCGCAATTTTGAGGCATTCTGTATAACATTGATGTACACTGCACAGAACACCTCCAGGGATGTCATTTCCTGCTTGAGTGATTGGCTTACTGATTTTCCCAAAAGTCTACATTAACCACTTACGGACCGCACGCGGTACTTTGACGTTGAATATCGTTGTTATGGCAGCAGATGGCTGCCATAACCCCGGTATCCTCTTCAACGGCAGGCGGTCTGCTTTCAGATAAAGGTGGTCTCTGTGGCAGATTCGCCACGAGATCACTTTTATCAGCGGCGGGAGAGGTGCTCCCTCCCGCTGCGTCCTGTCGCCCTCACCCCTTACTGGAGCTGTCGGTAGCGGCGGAGACCATCCCATCCATTCCCCTCAGTGGCAAGAAGTCGAGTGAGGGAATGATGCCCCCCACTCGACTCCATACCCTTGGATGACAGAAGCGACGTCAAACGTCACTTCCGCCCAATGCTCTTAAAGAAAAAAAAAAACTTTTTTTTCATTTTATTTATTTTTTTATTGCATTTAAGTGTAAATATGAGATCTGATTTTGACCATTAAAGCAGGGTTTCGTGGAACCCTAGGGTTCCTCCAGAGGTGGCTAGGGGTTCCTTGAGCAATGGTCAATTTCTACCTCTCAGATAAATTCCCAATGACATCATTGATCTTTTTAGCTATTTGTAAGGGGGGAATTCTTCCCAATGACCACAAGTGTAAGGAGCATTCTTCCCATTGACCATCATTCTAATGTATCATGAGTTGTAGACTTTTAATTTTTAGCAGGGATTCCCCGAGATCGGAAAATTATTTCAAGGGTTCCTCGGTGTTGAAAAGTTTGAGAAAGGCTGCATTGAAGAGATCCTGTCATGCTTTTTTTCTATTAGGCCCCTTTTACACATACCTGTGCGAGCTCTGCTTTGCTCAGTGGGGGATCGATCCGCTGATCCTTGCTGAGATTGCGGATAACAGATCCATCTCCGATCACTGTGCGGCCGGATCTGTCAGAGCCCCGCTCTCGTCTATGGGAAATCGGATGACAACGGACCGTCTGTCCGTTGTCATCCGATCCCCAGGCGGATGGAAAAATAGGGTTTCCATCCATCTGACTTTACGGTACAGAAGCGGATCGGAGAGCAGGGGGTGTAGTGTAGTGTAGTTGTAGTGTAGGTGTAGTGGAGTAGAGAGATGAGACCTGCCACGGGCACCCAATCACACTGCCTCTTACCCTCCTCCTTGGACCCCCATAACAAGTTGGGTAAGTAGACCTTGTTCTCACAGCGTATCGATCAGATGAGCCAAATCAGTAGCAGGCACTTCAGATTGCAGGGTTCCGCTCATTATATTTAAACCATCAACTCCACATCATCATAGGTATCATGGAAACATAAGGAAACCAGCCTCATGGTGCAGTAAACTACAAACCAGTTTATTAGGAATACAAAGTAACAAACTCACACTTTTTCAGTAGAAATTGCGCCTATCAGCATTATGGGGAAAACTTCCAGCGTTCCCCACCATCAAGATGGCATACACCTGCTTCACATCCTAGGCTCCTTCCTACGCGTTTCGTCAAAGGATGGTGTAGTCAGGGGCGTGGCCAGTGTGAACATTCAGGAGATATATATAGGCGGGACAGCACGCAAGCGGTGGAAATTGGATGTGTTCCAAATGGCGGAAGTAAAGAGACTGATCCCAACAAAGGAAACCAGCTCACATACACAAAAATGCCACAGCAGTAATCACTTTACTGTGACATTTTAAAACAAAAGCGTGGAACTTATCTAAAAAATGATTGTGGATTATACTGTTAAGATCCATAAAATTGATAATGTAAAAATACACAAATGTGTAAAAAATCATTAAATTAAAAACGGCACTAATGGTGGGAGGCGGCGCCATCTTGTGGTTCCAAAACCTATTACCAGCATCAAAAGGCACCATTAAAGTGCACAAATTCAATGTATGAAATCTGAACTCTACATAATAAAAAATATAATATAAAAATATTACAATATTCAAACCTTAAATAAAAAAAAATAAAAAAAATCTAACAGGTCCATAAAGGTATGAAAAAATCAACCAATAAAAGTTAAGCATTAATGATGAACGCATCCAAAAAAATAATTTTAAAGGGACAGTATGAAAATAAAAAATAAAAAGTCAACTAAATGAGAAAAAAAATATAAAGCGCCCCCATCCCTCTGAGCTTGCGCGCAGAAGCGAATGCATACGTAAGTCGCGCCCACATATGTAAACGGTGTTCAAACCACACATGTGAGGTATTGCCGCGATCATTGGAGTGAGAGCAATAATTCTAGCACTAGACCTCCTCTGTAACTCTAAACTGGTAACCTGTAAAAAAATGTAAACATCACCAATGAAGATATTTAAGTGTCAAAGTTTGTCGCCATTCTACGAGCAGGCGCAATTTAGAAGCATGACATGTTGGGTATCAATTTACTCAGCGTAACATTCTCTTTCCCTATATATAAAAAAAAAAACGTTACTGCTTTCTTATTTTTTTAAATCAAAAAAGTGTATTTTTCCCACAAAATTGCGTTTGTAAGATCTCTGCGCAAATATGGTGTGACATGAAGTATTGCAACGACCACCATTTTATTTTCTTAGGTGTCTGAAAAAAATATATAATGTTTGGGGGTTCTAAGTAATTTTCTAGCAAAAAAAATGATTTTAATGTGTAAACACCAAGTGTAAAAAATAGGCCCAGTCCTTAAAGTGTTACTAAGCCCAGTAATATGAAAATAGTTCATCCGCCCCCAGCAGGGCCCACAGATTATACATTTTAACTTACATTAAAATACTGCCACTATATACCTTTTTGGCTGATCTGAATACCACGGTGAGATGATAAAATGCAGGGTCTGCCCAAGTGCTGAGTGCTCAGGTAGGAGGAGATTTCCACTACAGCCTGTGTCCTTATGCTGTTATGGGAGGAGAATCATCCATCAATAAAGATGTGACATCCCACCCACTGTGTTATTTTTTAGTTGCTGTGCATGGAGCAGGAGGGAGGGACTGGGCTGTCATTTAGAATGAGTATACATGCAGACATGTGTGATGTCAATATCATGTGACCTGAAAAGTTCAGCAAGGAAATATTCTTTCCAGCAATAGAGACCAAACTGAGCATGTGCAACTTTACTACCCTCACTGTGTATTATTTGGCATCCCCTGCAATATGAATTTCAGTTTTGATAAAATCCTCCCCAAGGGTTAAGGCCCCTTTTACACTGGCACAGTCCACCAGTGGATTCGATGCTGAGCAGGCCAATGATAAGTCCGTATCTGCTCCACTGGGCAGAGCAGACACAGACTAAGTCTACTCTCCTCAATGGGCTATCAGATGGAAACGGACCACCTGTCTGTTTCCATCCAACTGTCATCTGATCCACCAGACGGATGGGGAATGGATCCCCATCTGTTTTTAGTGGACAGAATCGGATGTCAGCGGATGTCAATGGACACATGTCTGCTGACAATCCACCACTCCATAGAGAGCAATGGATGGTCCGATCGGGCTGCCTAAAAAACTGACAGGTGGACCTGATTAGTCCATCCATGTGAAAGGGGCCTAAATATTTCTAAAGGGATGCAGACCCTGCAAGTTTTCTTATTAGAACACTGAGAGGGCACCAGATGATTATAATGAACCAGACCCTCTCATTCAGATTCAGTCTGCTCAGGACATAGTCAAGCATAGCTATTTCTTCAGAGCAACAAAAGGTAGGAATCTGCTACAAAGTTTGTCAAAATCCTTTTAATACACGTTGATCAACTGGCAGATCATGAGGGGCGGGGTCCATCTGGCCTTTTGGTTGCGTGGACCTGAGTGTGCCTTGTCTTGCACCCTGGGGCGTTCAGGGAAGGGTCCTTCCTCTTCAGAAGGGGGTCATTTGACACATTCTAAGTGCACTTTTTTGTTGTACTTATGGTGTTTTTTTTTGCGCACCATGGGCTCCAAAAAAAAAAAAAGTGCTCATTTGGTATATTGCTAAATAAGGCCAGGGCTGCAGAGGTCTCTGGGTTGAAATGAGGGGCGGCTATAAAGTCACAGAGGGCCGTCTAAGGTCATATGGAGGCCACATCCAGCTCCTAGCCCGCGGCATCTCCACCAGATTCTGTCGGGCCGCAAAGCCAAAGCCGAGCAGCGGTGTCATTATTGTGTAAGCTGCAGTGACACGTGTCAAAACATGAATGCAGAACCTCTAAATAGGATGTGAGCGAGCTTTCATTCCTCAGATTACTGTAAGAAATAAATCAATAATTTAGGCGCAACGTCACCAGCTCCCTTCAATCGTCGACGCTTTAATACCGCAGATGAAATCCTGTTTGAGCTCTGCAAGTTGAATTAGCTTTCTAAATATGAAATGTCTTGATATAGCTGTAATCTGGTGGATAAGATTTTCTAAGAAGAAAATGCAGTTCCCTGCCTAATATAGCCGCCTTAAAGTGTAGCTGTCATGCCGTTTCGGAAAGTCTAGGATTATCAGCGTAGCTTGTGTAAAGCCCTAATTGCAGCTCGGAGTTCGTATCAGCCATCTTGAAAAGAGATCGACTTAATGTGGTGCCGCCTTCCCCGTAATTGAAAGGGCAATGCAAGTAAAAAGAATGGCTAACCACAGTTTTTTAAAAGATGGTTAGAGGAACTATGAAAAAGATTTGTAAGTTATATCTGAACTTCAGCCTTCCCTTCAGTCTTGCACAGTTGTACCGGCTCCTCTCCTGTACTGAAATGAATTACTCTGATTTCACTGTACATTGTGAGTTGTTCACAGCAGTGGCGTCGCTAGGGGGGGTGCAGGGGTGCGGTCCTCACCTGGTTGACACCCGTTAGAGGAGTGACACCACCCTGAAAGTGACGAAAGCCCTGGCTCCCTTTGACAGTTTTTCTTTTCAGCCGGCCCGGAACACCTCCAGCAGGCGCTGGCGCGCCTGGTCTGTGTCTTCCTCCTCCTCCTCTCTTATTACTTGGCTGCTGAGCCTGTCACTATCTCTGCACACTGTCCTTTGCTCTCCAGCTGCTGCCCCGTTGTACCATGTACCTGAACCACCTGTTCCTGGGCCCGAGCTGGTGCTGTAACGGGCGGGGGGTGTCGGCTTGCAAAGGGGAGGTGTCCGCCACCGCCCAAGCCTGAGAAAAGGTGTTGTAATAGGTGGGGGGTTGCCATGGTGTCACCGCCCAATTACACCTGAGCCGCTCAAAGCTGGTGTTATAAGAGGGAGGAGTGTTTTGTCTGGTGCCCTGTGCTGGCCTGATAAAGGGAGGGTGGTTGGTTTTTGCTGCGGGAGGGGGGGCTAACTGGTTCTTTCCTCCCTGGCCCACCCCTTTCATTCATTGGATTTCACTTCTATCAACTATGGACCTTTAACATCACACGTGGGCATCCAGTACAGTCTGCATGCAATTGCAGCCTGCTTAGGAATGTCCACTACTCCCAACTGACACCCACCCATCAAGGTATCCTGGTATTTGCATAACTCCTCCCAAGAGCCAGCCCACTGCGCGCATCAGGGCTGAGGGCTCTTGAGAGAAGTACTGAAGCTGGAGCAGACAGCGTCCTGCCATCCTCTCCCATCAGCCATGATCTGCCTGTACTGCGTAGACCATAGAGACTTAAAGAGATCCAGACTCAGTGATGACATCACAGAGGCTAAAATATGGCATGTACTGTAATGAAATATGTCATGCTGATGTAGGGGTAAAGAAGGAAATGCAAAATTTAAGTTTAACTTGGGCTTTCAAGTGACATTAAAGGTTTGGATTTTTTAAAAAATAATAATGGTTTTGCACAGAGCAGCCCTGATCCTCCTCTTCTCGGGTCCCCTGCCGATGCTCCTGGCTCTTCCTCCTTGACCAGTGCCCCTGATAGCAAGTCACTTGATAAAGGGGAACTTGTGTGTGAATGCTCCCGTGTCTGTCTCCATAAGACACATAGAGCCGTGGCTTGGCCTCACCCATGGTCTCTCCTCATTGACTGTGATTGACAGCAGTGGGAGCCAGTGGCACCCACTGCTCTCTCAGCCAATGAGGAGAGGGAGTCCCAGAACAGCCGAGCCTATCCTGCATTTCACTGGATCAAGAGGGGGCTCAGATAAGTTATGGGGGGGTTTGGGGAGGAGCAGCACACAGAAGTTTTATATGCATATATGCACTAGCAGGGTGGTTAAGCCTTAATGCCCAGCTGCAGTATATATGCGTTGCTGTTTTGCTCTGGGGCATGGTCTCCATCGGTGCCCCCAGAACTGTGACCAAGCTGTCAATGACTGTCCATAGTCATGTACTGACAATCAGGGGGCGGTAGAACAAGCTCCCAATGACGTCAGCAATGCACAGTTAAACAGAATGCCGCAAGATCTGGATCTTCTCCTAGCTGCTCTAGGTGTCAAAGCCCATTTAGCACTTGTAAGCATTAAGGGTTTAAACATTTCTACAGAGGAAGAGAAGCAAAAAAGAAATTAGCATTTGAACCTTTTTACCCTAGAGAAGGGGGGTCCAAATCAAATTTTACCCTACATCGACATACCCCCATTACATTGGAGTCTCAAACAGCAGCCCCTTTACATCAGAGTACCCATCAAAATCCCCTTTTACATCACAGGGCCAGATGAAATCTTGCAGCAGGCCAGATTTGGCCCACAGGCTGCAGTCTGAATACCCCTGCCCTAGAAGAACCCTTCAAATAGTCTTTAGATCTCAATGAACCCCTGCTAAAATCAAGTTATGAGGGTTAGCAGGAAGAATGCCCCCTTCAGACTATTTAAAATATCATATGTGTAATTCCATTGGCTCTGCCAAGCTGCGTTAGCCCCAGGACTATGCAGGCACCATCAAATGAGTGGTCAATCAGCCACAGATCAAGGAACCTCTAGCAACCTCTGAAGGAACCCTAGAGTTCCATGGAACCATGGTTGAGAATGGCTGATTCAGAGATACAATCCCTTCAAAGACATTAAAATGTATTAATCCTTTTTCCAGATCTGTCTGTAGTTGTCATAAGTGGACAATAGTGGTCACCTCCCATGCAGATCCAGTGTGCTCATCCCCAATATTTGGCTCCTGCTTACAGAGCATCTTTTTTGTAGCATTTCAAATATCTGCCTCTATTGTGTCAGTACAAAGTGCAACATATTCTTTATCTCGCTGTGTGAATCAGATTTCTCTTCCCGAAGAAATTCTCAGGAGTCTGCCGAGCTCTTTTCTTATCTTATTAAATACCAAGGTTCATCAGGCACGGGCTCCAGGGAGAGCCATCTTTCTCGGGCTTCCATGTACTTTGTGCCCTTCTATATCCACCTGGGTACCCACCCTCAGATGGCTCACAGGAGGTAGTTAGACAGCAGATGTTGCATGCCCGTCCTCCGGGCTTGCAAGATGGGTTATAAACTTCACATGAGCAGCAGTACCTGCTGTTGCTTTGCTCATAGGTAAGGGATCCCCCACCGTTCAATGGCTCACAGATGTTACTTGTTTTTCCTGAAAGCCTTTAAATGCTTTCCAACCCCAAACTTAGATTTCTAACTTTTTTCCTTAACCCTTGGCATATTGTTTGGCAGTGCCCACTGTATGATTAGGAATGAGCTGTGATTAAAGAGAACCTGTTGCATTGCTAGAATCAAAATACTAATTTTTCACATTTTTGGGACTCTGAGGTCTTAGATATAGAATCTCCTCCATTTATTTTAGCATGGCTATTTATATAGTAACAACAATATTATGCAGTGCTGTACATACTGTACATTCACATCAATCCCTGCCCTTAGAGTTTACAATCTAAGATCGCTATCTCACATGCATACACACACACACACATAATGGGCCAATTTACACAGGAGACACCATACCAGCATGTCTTTGGAGTGTGGGAGGATAACCAGGCAAAATCAGGAAGAGCATACAAACACCATGCTGGTGGTCTCTTGGTTGGGATTTGAAATGAGGACCCAAGTGTTGCAAGGCATAAACAGAGCATGCAAACTCCATGAGTGTCTTGGTTGGAATTTAAACCTAGGACCCTAGTGCTGTAAGACACAAGTGCTAACCATAACTTGCAACCTCCATGAGCTTGTGTCTTGGTTGGGATTCAAACCAAGGAACCAAATGCTGCAGGCCATAAGAGCTAACCACTAAGCCAACATTGGCTTCACTGTAGTCCTGGTTCTTTAGCCTGGGAGTCAGAGGTAAGTAGTCACCGTTTGCTGCTCCATCAATTACCTGAAAAATGCACCCTTTTCTAGCTCCTAAGAGTGCGTAACAGTGTAACAACTTTCAGAGCCCCCAAAAAATGCCAGCGCAACCAAAACTGCACCCAATATTTTTAGGGAATGCAACATATGACATTCTATTACACTCTGTACATAGATCACTACACTTCCCACGTGGCCAACCACTGGACATGATTATATAACAATTCTGTTACACTCTATACATAGAACACTACAAACCCAACATGACCAACCACTGGACTTACTGTAATCATAATACCATTCTATTACACTCCGTACATAGAACGCTAAATCCCCAAACATGACCCACCGCTGGACATGATCATAATACAGTTCTATTACACTCTATACATAGAACACTACACCCCCAACATGACCCACCACTGGACATGATCATCATACAATACATGCTGGTAGGTAAATTAGATTCTGTCTAAATTGGTCCTAGTATATGTATGAATGTGAGTTAGGGACCTTAGATTGCAAGCTCCTTGAGGGTAGGGACTGATGTGAATGTACAATGTACTGTATATGTAAATCGCTGCATAAATTAACAGCGCTAAATAAGTACCTGAAATAAATAAATGACACTCTATACATAGAGCACTACACTCCCAACATGACCCACCACTGGGCACGATCATCATACAATTCTATTACACTCTATACATAGAGCACTACACCCCCAACATGACCCACCACTGGACATGATCATCATACAATTCTATTACACTCTATACATAGAACACTACACCTCCAACATGACCCACCACTGGACATGATCATCATACAATTCTATTACACTCTATACATAGAACACTACACCCCCAACATGACCCACCACTAGGCATGGTCATAATACAGTTCTATTACATTCCATACATAGAACACTACACCCCCAACATGATCCACCACTGGGCATGATCATAATTGTTATTATTATACAAGATTTATATAGCGGGATAGTCTGACAGATTAGGGTAGGGAGTTCCATTGGATGGCAGAGGTTCAGGAGAAGTCCTGGAGGCGAGCATGGGAGGAGGTGATAAGTGAACTAAAGAGCAGAAGGTCTTGGGAGGAACTAAGAGAACGATTAGGTTGGTATTTGGAGACAAGGTTAGTGATGTAGCTAGAGGTAGAATTGTGGATGACTTTGTAAGTTGTTGTTAGTATTTTGAATTTGTTGGGTGAGCTGAAGCCAGGGGAGGGATTGACAGAGAGGAATAGCAGACGCTGATCCATTTGTAAGGTGGATGAGTTTGGCAGCAGCATTCATGATGGTCTGAAAGGGGGATAGCCTATGTAAGGATAATCCAGTGAGGAGGGACTCAAGGCGAGAGATGACCAGGGAGTGAATTAGAAGCTTAGTGGTGTCATTGGTTAGGAAGGAGCATATTTTGGATATGTTGCATAAGTTAAGGTGGCAAACTTTGGACAGGGATTAGATACAATTCTATTATACGCTATACAGTATATAGAACACTGCACCCCCAACATGAGAATTGAAATCTGGCACCGGTTCATAGACATCATTTACAATTTGGCTTATCTTACTGACTACATAAATTTGGTAAGGCAGTCTTCTGAATGCCCAAACTCATTTTTTCCTTCTCCACCCAGATATGCTGCATAGAAACAGCCCTCAGATCCCTAGTCAGGCTTATATTGTAATAAGTGTCCTGTGACCTTACAATCTGTTCCCTGTAATAAGAATGAAAAAGGAAACTGGCCTGTTTGTAGTAATTTACTTTGCTAACTCACAGCGTCAGTGTGTCTGCTGGCGGAATGAAATCTACGGCTGTGCAGAGTCAGACAGAAATGGGGCCGGTGGGAAATCTAATTGTTTGGCGCCCACTGCTGTGCTGAAATTAGTAGCTACATAAACACACAATATTGTATCACATTAGACATATAAATATCAAAGGCATCCCAGTATGTCTGCTGCAGAATGACTTTTTCTTGTACAGACAGAGGAGCTTACTCAATAAATGGTACAAGGAGCAAAATGCAGCAGCCCATAATAGGAGTGGATTCTGATTGGTCGCTTGGCACTTAGCCCTTTGCTTCTTTCTGGTTTTAAGTCCTCTCTGGAGAAGTTTCCACTCTTGTGCTAAAATATGCAAACCCTCCCATCACGGGGGGGGGGGCAACCAATCACACTCCATCTCTATAATGAGCTGCTGCACTTTGCTCTTTGCCCCATTGATTGAGTAAGCTCCTTCATGACCCCCATTCCTCTAATACAGGGGTCTCCAAATTGCAGCCCAGGGGCCAGATGTGGCCCTTTGCTTGACTTTATCAGGCCCTTTGGGTGCTATTCATCACACTGATATGAGATATTATTCTGCCCACGGACCTCAAGAATCGGGCACTATTCCTTCCCCAAATACCAAAGATGGTGCACTGTTTATTCCCACTGATGCCAGAAAAAAAAATTCTGTTCTCGCTGGCCACAGTCTGCCCCCCCTAAAGTCTAAACTACAGTAAACTGGCCCTTTTATTTAGAAATTTTGGAGACCCCAGCTATAATATCTTGTTAAGGTGTCGCCAGGACAGGAAGTGCAAAAATGTCCTCCTACTGGAGGCACGGTCACAAACTCTGATTGGTCACGTAGCACTTAGCCCTTTGATCCTTTCTGGTTTTAGGTCTACTCTGGAGAAGTTGCCACTCTTGTGCAGCAATGTGAACACTCTCCCATCAAAGGGGAGGGGGGGGGGCAACCAATCAGAATTCATCTATATTATAGTCTGCTATATTGTTCTCCTTGCCCCATTTATTGAGTAAGCTCCTGTCCTTTATGTCCCATCCTCTAATATCTTGCTCATGTGTCACCGGGACAGAAAGTGCAAATATGTCCTCCTACTGGGGTCACAGTCACGGTCTCTGATTGGTCACTTAGCACTTAGCCCTTCATTCCTTTCTGGTTTTAGGTCTACTCCGGAGAAGTTGCCACTCTTGTCCTGCAATGTGAACACCCTCCCTTCAAGAAAGGGGGGGGGGGGGCAACCAATCAGAAACCATCTCTTATAGGCTGCTGCATTTTGCTCGTTGTTCCATTTATTGAGTAGGCTCCTATTCCTGGTGACCTCCATTCTTGTAATATCTTATTCAGGTGTCACTGGGACAGGAAGTGAGGAAATGTCCTCCCACTTGGTTAAGAGACGGTTATAAAACCTTGACAGTACAATAAACAACTTCTATTATTGTTGGAGTCCCAGCCAAATAAAAGGACACTAAGCATCAATTCAAGGCTGATTTATATAAAAGAGATTTGAATAGCGTCCATGAACAAACATTTAACATTTTCAGGAGATTTTCCGAAGAGATTTAAAACAAAGGTGGCAATATTTTCACAAAGCTGTCCAGTAATCCCACAGAAGTTAAATACCAACTGTCATTGTGGTGCCTCCTGATGCCTTACATGGCTGTGTACATAGATGATAGGCTGCAAGCACAAAGAAAACAAATGTCAAATAGCTCTTCTTGCTCAGGTGCGGGTGTTATATATATGGAGCTGTACATTGTATTAGTAGTAGCTTGGCATAATGGATATAGCTTTTAAATGATTCGATTTTACAATTAAGGAAGAAAGACTTTGTATTTTGTTCTAAAGATTTAACATTAAATAAAAATTCCTTTAAGGAACTTTCAGTAACATTGCAAGTCTGATGAAACACGTAGGGCGAAGCTGCATGCTGACGTCATTTTGATTCTACGTTCCCGAAAATGTGGGTGCTTTAGCCTGTGGTGACCCCAATGTAATTTTAATGGGCCCTTTGTGACCTTTTGGTCCTATATAGCTGGTAAGCGTGTATTTATACCATGGTGGTTGTGGCCTTTGATACATGGACTTTCCTAATTCAATGGTGGTGGATAATCAGCTTTGACACTGAGTCTTATCATTAATTCTTGATGAGGAGGACTTTCTGACATGTGGACTATTTCTATATATTTTATTTTTTTACTTTTCTTATACATATGTTACATGCACATATTCACATGTGGTTGTGGTAGGAGGTTTTTAGCGCAGCTCAGGACACTGAAGACAAGGTTACAAGTCTGCATGATTACATTCCTGACAAGCCACGATATAGAGCAACAGAAGCCTTTCCTTGGTTTCCTCTTCTCCAGTGATCACTCTAACTGTGCATAGTAACTTTGCAAAAAGTCACAAGGTGATAGGCTGCAGCAGGGGCTGATTTTGTGAACATAGCCAGACATCAGAATTATATGGCTGTGTCATATGTGAGGAGATATGGACTTTGGGTGATGCCTGAACAAAGTTTGGGACATTAATCTAGAGAGAAATGCTGATGATGGAGTGGTCAGGGGGAGTATTGTGACCTCTGTAAGAGGTTATAAATACTTGGCAGTGTTACAATGACATGTTGCATGTGTGTACTTAACATGAAACAATGGGGGGAATTTACTAAAACTGGAGCGTGCAAAATCTGGTGCAGCTCTGCCTAGACACAAATCAGCTTCCAGGTTTTATTGTCAAAGCTTCACTGAACAAACTAAAATTAGAAGATGATTGGCTACCATGGCAGCTGCACCAGATTCTGAGTGCTCCAGTTTTAGTAAATCCTCCCCAATATATCTGGTGTTATGTCTATTTTAAAAAGTCAGTTTTCAATGAACACATATAAGGAAAACCTGGAAAACTGGAGTATAGAGGCAAGGCCCAAGGGGCTCATTCAGTATTGCATGTTCCCACATATATCTGCTCCATTCTATCTCTGTTGTATGTTTTGTTTATGATGGCACTTAGGAAACTTTGAGTCAGCAGCAGAGAAGACCACTTATGTAATACCTTTAGGCTCCCTTCTCTCTGGATGACCCATAATCTTCTCATAGGATCATTCTGTTTACCAGTGAAATCTTAGTGATAGGAATATAAAGATATACTATGCTTTGCCCATTCATATATGTCTTAGTTGTCATTTGATATCTAAGAACATTTGGTGATACCAAACTATTCTACAACCTAACTTCATCAAAGTTTCCACAATACCACGTATACTATAAGGCCAAACATTTGACACCTGACCATCACATCTATTTGAGCTTGTTGGACATGTAATTCCTAAATTATTGACATTATTATTGAGTTGGTTCCCATTTGCGGCTATAACAACGTCCACTGTTTTGAGAAGGCTTTCCAAAACGCCATCACTTTTATATGAGCTCGTTGGACATCCCATTCCAAAAAAATATGGAGTTGGTCCCTGTTTGTGTGTATAGCCTCCACTCTTCTGGGAAGACTTTCTACATGATTTTGGAAGGTGTCTGTGGGAATTTCTATCCATTTAGCCTAAAGGCCATTTGTAAGGTCAAGTACTGATGTTGGATGAAAAGACTTGTTAAGGTGTTGATGTTGGATGAGAAGATCTAGGTTCGCAAGACCTGGCTCGCAATCAAGCTCGAAATTAGCATTTTAATTCATTCCAAAGGTGTTCGTTGAGTTGAGGTCAGGGCTCTATGCAGGAAACTTGAGTTCCTCCACACCAAACTCCTCAAACCAAGTCTTTATGGGGATGTTGGCTAAGAATACCTGGTTCATTCCAATTCAACCTAAATGTGTTCAGTAGGGTTGAGGTCAGGGCTTAATGCAGGCCACTTGAGTTCCTCCACACTAAACTCATCAAATCATGTCTTTATGAATTTGTTGGCTCAGATGATCTGGCTCATTCCAAATCATGCCAAAGGTGTTCAGTAGGGTTGAGTTCAGGGCTCCATGCAAGCCAATCAAGTTCCTCCACACCAAACTCCTCAAACCATGCCTTCATGGAGCTGATTTTGTGCACAGGAGCACAGTCATGCTGAAACAGAAAAGGGCCTTCACCAAACTGCTGTCACAAGGTTGGAAGCCCACAATTATCTAAAATGTATTTGCATGATGTAGCATTAACATGTTCATTGGAAATCTGTATGTACTATGCATTGTGGTACATTAAAAATGCTGTATGGATATTTTCTCGCCTGTTTCTGTGCGTTGGCAGCCCATTCAGCCCAAAGAACATTTGTGAGGTCAGGTTTTGATGTTGGACAGGAAGACTTGGTTGGTCTTTTTTGATGTTGGATGAGAAAATAAAGCTCACAATTGGTGGTCCTATTCATCCCAAAGGTGTTTAGTAGTGTTAAGGTCAGGGCTCTGTGCAGGTCACTTGAGTTCCGACACACCAAACTCATGTCTTTGTGAAGCTGGCTTTGTACAGGGACAAAGTAGGACCTGTTTTCAAACTGTTTACGCAGGGTAGGAAGTACACAATTGTCTAAAATATCTTTGTATGCTGTAGCATTACCAGTACCCTTTGCTGGAACTCAGCGTGGAGCAGCGTTCATATATATTTTACCCATATAGTGGGTGTGATAGTTGTCTACAAAGTTTTTAACCATATGGTGTGTGTATTTATAAAGAGAGAGGTGTCTAAAATATATCTGTAGCTTTTTTTTTTTCTGCTTGGATAGAGTAGGGATGGAAGATACTTCACTTACTTCTTGTACCGGAGAAACCAAGGAAGGTGACAGGAAATCACTCCAAAGTGACAGGAATTCCCATGTTAGACAGTTGTCACCAGCACAGGTGCCCAATTACTAGGTGTCACCTCATCTCTTGTTCTGGTGATAACTATAACATTTTTGATTCCCCTTCATTTTCTTTGTCTTATTGACAATGGCCAGTAGTGATGAAGACAGCAATCAAAACCTTCCTTGTTCATTTTTGGTTGATACATTTTGAATTGTTCCTATAGTCATGGATGTTGAATTGAAACATTCTGACCTAATTTGACCATTTCTGGATATATACACTTCTTTCAGAATATTTTTTGTTGTGATATATTCTGTGATCTTTCAATATTGTTCTAATTGTTTCCATTTCAGTTTTTTTTGTTGTTGTTTCTACTGCAGTCCTGATGAAGGGAAAGTGTTGGTACCCCCAAAACGTGTTGGCTGTTTCCTTGTTTGGTGCAATATTTAAAGATTTTGGACTCTTAAATTTTTGGCCTGGTGCTGTCATTAAACTTTTTACACATGGATTATATGTTTCGGGTCCCCTAGGCCTTTGTTGAGAGGAAGTGGAAGTGTCTGTGCCATCGAAACATGTTGGCTGTTCTCTGTTTTCTCCTCTGGCATAAGCACTAATAATTAAAGATTATGAACTCCTAGGTTTTTGACCTGTTGCTCCCATGGACTATACATTTTTGGTCCCCTAGGCTCTTATCGAGAGGAAATTGAAGTGTTGGATGGTCTCTGTTTACTTCCTTGGTGTAAACACTAATAACTAAAGATTATGGGCTCTTAAATTTTTGGCCTGGTGCTCACACGGGTTATACATTTTGGGTCCCCTAGGCCTTTGTTGAGAGGAAGTGGAAGTGTTGGTGCCTCCGAAAACATGTTGGCTGTTCTGTTTCCATCTTTGGTGTAAACACTAATAACTGAACATTATGGGCTTTTAATTTTTGGCCTGGTGCTCACATGGATTAGAAATTTCTGGTCCCCTAGGCCTCTGTAGAGAGAAAGTTGATGTATCGGTGCCCCCTGAAACGTGACGGAAGTTCTCTGCTTCCTTCCTTGATGTACATGAACACTAATAACGAAACATTATGGACTCTTTTTTTTTTTTAATAAATCTTTTTATTCATTTAATTTTTAACAAACAAACAAAACAAAATTAAACAAAACATCAAACACATTGGACTAAAATGTTAATGCAAATTTAAGATCCAATCACATTGCCTAGCAGCCATTAATTCAAAATAACAAGCAAAAGGATATCCTATTAGAAATCAACCCATGCATAATGTAACAATAGACTTGGGTCCCTTCTATCCACAGTGGCCCCACTCTCCCTATATACTAGAGAACACCTATGGTAGGCAATAACCCCCATGGGCATCAGATGCAGTGTAAGGCTTATCCAGCCACTTTACCTAGACTTTATCATACTTGCTGGGGCATCCCCTATTCGTGTAGTTGCCTCTGTACAGTGGGAAATTGTTATTAACCAATTGTTTCCAGTATAATAGCGTGGGAAGATGGTTTCTTCCAATGCAAAGCGATGGCTTTTCTCACATCAAATAATGTGGTATTAACCATTACTCGCTCTAATACTGAAGGGAGAATAGCTTCCACCAGACCCAATAAACATACAGACATTGAGACTGGCAGAGGGACTGAAGTAATAAAGTTCAACAGATCCACCACCCCCGCCCAAAAAATAGCTATATGTGGACAGGTCCAGAAGATGTGTGAGAAATCCCCCTGAATCGCACCACACCGCCAACACACAAGAGAACTCAGGATTTATCAAATGAAGTCTGTGTGGCGTGAGATATGCTCTATGTATCAATTTAAATTGGATCAAGTGGTCTCTCAAGGATCCCACACACCTTCAGTCTTCCATGCCCAGTTCCGGTATATCTTGCACCCACCTAACCCTGAGACCCTCTAGCGGCAGGAGGAAGACCAGGATGAGATGGGAATACAGTCTCGAGGTTGGCTTCTCCAAACATTCAGATCTAAGTACTAATTCTAGAGTAGTTTGTGTAATTAGAAAATTATCCTTACTAGCTAAAAGTATCTAAATAAATGAGAACTAGGCAAATTAAAAATTGAGGTGAGTGTAGCAAAAGTAGACAGTTTCCAATCAATGATCACCTGGGAAAGTAGTTTGATATTATACTTAGTCCATGCAATAGGTTCTGGTAATTTATAAAATTGAGAAAGAGTAGGATTTAGCCATAGAGTGGCATTTGGAGAAATTGCATCTTTAGGGTAGTGCTTGCATCTAAGGCCAGCCTCCCAAGCTCAGATAGTGTTGAGTATTGGAAGGGTCAGATGATAAGGTGCCCTACAACCCCTAAATACAAGGACCTTAATGGCTTCTATAGAACCTACCACTGCGGCTTCCAGCAGGGTGGAGGAGTTAGATAGATCTAGGCTCAGACACCATGCGGCCATAACCAGCTAAGTGGCTAAAAAATATTTATGTATATCCGGGGTAGCTAGACCACCCTGATCACAAGGGCGCATCAGGGTGGTAAATTTATACCTGGGGTTCTTTGATACCCAAAGGATGAAAAAAGTTGATTTAACTTTTTTAAAAAAGAACCAGGAAGCCACTGAGGATAATGTCTAAAAAGATACTTAAGTTTTGGTATACTTTTCAATTTTAAAAGATTTATACGTCCCAGGAGATAATGGCAGAGACTTCCACGCTCTCAACTTTGATCCAATATATCCTAGGAGCGGGAAAGATTATGGACTTTTTTGGCATGGTGCTCACATGGCTTATAAATTTCAGACCCCCTAGATCTTTGTTGATTGTAGCCTCACTGTAGCTACTGCACTGTACAATTTGATTGTTTCACCAAAAAAACCCCCAATGGAGCGTCTAGCCCTTTAACACTTCCAAAACTAAAACAAATGCTGTTGGAGGCTGGATTTAGCCTCTCTATTCCGAAATACATCCAAACCTCCTTAAAGCAATAGGACCACCATCACCTTTTGTTCCCACCATCTCCCTTAGGCCCCTTTCACACATGCGGACCATTCATCAGTTCATCAGTTCCGTCACAAATATTCATCCGTTTTTCATCCTTTTTTCATCTGTGGTCATCAGTTTTTCATCAGTTTTTCATCCGTTTTTCATCCTTTTTTCATCGGTGGTCATCAGTTTTTCATCAGTTTTTTTTTACATCTACTATCAATACAAAAACGGATGAAAAACGGACCGTTCGTCCGTTTACATTCGTTTTTCATCCGATCCGACGGATGAAAAATAGGACTTTCATCCGTTCAAAAAAACGGATGTTGACGGAAGCGGATGAAAACAGTTGCAAATGAATGATTATCCGTTGTCATCAGTTTTTCCATAGAGTTGCATTGATGTCCGTTTTTCATCCGTCAACGGAAGGATGAAAAACGGACAAACGGTCCGTATGTGTGAAAGGAGCCTTATGCACCATAATCTTCTCCTAGTGACAGTAGGACTTAAACACTCCCTTTCACACAGTTGTACATTATATATTTATTCTTAATCCAAGAAGCATGAAGGAAATATATTAAATTTGAAAATGGTAATATAGCCGCCTATTGTGTACATTGACTGCTGAGTAAAGCCCCCAGATCGAATGCAGGGATGCCAGTCGAGACAAGAGTGTTCCTCGAGATAGTAACATCACTACCGTGGAAATCTATGCTAATTTCTTCCTTTATGGAAGAGAAAACTAACATTTTCCACCCGGGGCAATTCTTAAACGTAAATATCATTATGCAAAAAAGGCTGATGATGGCTCTGGTTTAAATGTCTGAACACTCATGAAATGCATAGGGCAATACTGAGCTCCAGCCAAGCGTACCATATTAGATACAATGTGCACAGGCTACAGACACATTTAAAGGGAGACTATAGAGTATGGTGGTGTATGTTCCAAGAGAACACGTTTTGAGATATTCTTAAAGCAACCTTGTCCCTCCTAAAAGGAGTATTATACTTATCGTCTTTTGGTGTCCTGCGTCTCCTACCTTCCTCTATTCCAATACTGCAAACTCTGAAAGACTCTTTGGCTTTTGAGACTTCCAGGAGTGCCGTTGTCACATGTTATGGTTCCTCCCTATGAGCCTTAGGTTACTACAAGACACAGCAGTGATTTAATAACCAGAGGATGAAACACAGGCATCCAACACTCCTGGAAGGGTTGAATACCAAAACCTTGTTTGAAGGTGCAACACTGGAACAGAGGCAAGGTAGCAAATACAGGCCATCAAAGAGGAACTAATGCCGATTTGTTTTATATTTCAGTGTTATGTAGAGTAGAGAATAAAGTGGAATTTCAGGCATGCCATCCACCACCTGGAAGTATTCCTGAGCCCATGCCATGATGTCCATCACAGAAACATGTCCGTTTTTAATGCAGTGCCGTCTAAGGGCCTGAAGATCACGGGCATCCAATATTGCATTTCGGCCTTATCCCATGTGCACAATTGGAGATTTCTCCAGATTCTTGGAATCTTTTGATGATATTATGTAGATGATGATATATTTGAAGTATTTGCAATTTTATAATATATATTCTGAAATTTTATTACAATTTTTACTTTACTCCTGTGCCACTCTGACTCTCTAAGATGCTCTTTTTATACCCAGTCATGTAACTGGCCTGTTGCCAATTCATGCAATATGTTCTTTCAGCAATTCCTTGTTAGTGCCACTTACTTTGCCAGCTTTTTTTGTTTTGCCTTGTCCTGACTTTTTTGAGACGTGTTGCTGCCGTCCATTTCAAAATTACCTTTTTTTTCCTTTAACTGGTCCATTTTCTCAGTTTAAACATTTAATGTGTTTTCTTTTTTCTATTGTGAATAACATATGGGTTTATGAGATTTGCAAATCATTGCATTCTTTTTTAAGGAGATTTTACACAGCGCCCCAACTTTTTTGGAATTGAGGTTATACCTCTTTTCTTCAAGTCTTCTATACAGTCCAGCAACATAACACTTATTCTTGTTCCATAAGTGGTGAGCATTCTTTCACAAAGGACGTAATGACGCGTAGTAGTCCTGTAGTAACATGAGCTCAGCCTGTGTAATAATGCTCCTCCAGGGGGGCATGCAACAATAGGCTGGGCTTACAGGAAACCAGAATGACATGACTGTCATACTGCCATGAAGAGGACCACTGGTGCTGGCCGAGGAGAAAGTTCCATGACAGCGCTGGAGCTTTTATAAAGGGGGTCAAAAAATAAATGAGATAAATAATTTTAAACCATTATCAGGATTTTTTCACCACCGGTGTCCTCCTGGAGACAGTTGCACTCACTTCTTGTCCTGCAGATATAACAGGATGTGAGAGCATGCTTTCAAAGTGTCCTCATTGGAATATTTGCCCTCTACTTCTGTTCTGGCAACAAATGTAAAATTTTGGATCTCCCATCACTTTTGATGACAATGGTGCCCAGGGCAAATATTAGAGGGTGGATCTCCCCACCAGTAACAACCAGTACCAATCAGTTAAACACACTCCTAAACCTTGTGGACAGCCTTCCCAGAAGAGTTAAAGCTGTTATAGCTGCAAATGGTGGGCCAACTCAATATTGAACCCTACGGACTAAGACTGGGAGGCCATTAAAGTTCATGTGCATGTAAAGGCAGACGTCCCAATACATTTGGTAATCTAGTGTGTGTATATATACTGTATATACAGTATCTCACAAAAGTGAGTACACCCCTCACATTTTTGTGACTATTTTATTCTATCTTTTCATGTGACAACACTGAAGAAATTACACTTTGCTACAATGTAAAGCAGTAAGTGTACAGCTTGTATAACAGTGTAAATTTGCTGTCCCCTCAAAATAGCTCAACACACAGCCATTAATGTCTAAACCACTGGTAACAAAAGTGAGTACACCCCTAAGTAAAAATGTCCAAATTGGGCCAAAAGTGTTAATATTTTGTGTGGCCACCATTATTTTCCCACTGCCTTAACTCTCTTGGGCATGGAGTTCACCAGAGCTTCACAGGTTGCCACTGGAGTCCTCTTCCCCTCCTCCATGATGACATCACAGAGCTGGTGGATGTTAGAGACCTTGCGCTCCTCCACTTTCCTTTTGAGGATGCCCCACAGATGCTCAATAGGGTTTAGGTCTGGAAACCTGCTTGGTCAATCCATTACCTTTATCCTCAGGAAGTGGTCATCTTGGAGGTGTATTTGGGGTCGTGATCATTTTGAAATACTGCCCTGCGGCCCAGTCTCCGAGGGGAGGGGATCATGCTCTGCTTCAGTATATCACAGTACATGTTGACATTCATGGTTCCCTCAATGAACTGTAGCTCCCCAGTGCTGGCAGCACTCATGCAGCCCCAGACCATGACACTCCCACCAGCATGCTTGACTGTAGATAAGACACACTTGTCTTTGTACTCCTCATCTGGTTGCCGCCACACACGCTTGACGCCATCTGAACCAAATAAGTTTATCTTGGTCTCATCAGACCAAAGGACATGGTTCCAGTAATCCACGTCCTTAGTCTGCTTGTCTTCGGCAAACTGTTTGCGGGCTTTCTTATGCATCATCTTTAGAAGAGTCTTCCTTCTGGGACGACAGCCATGCAGACCAATTTGATGCAGTGTGCGGTGTATGGTCTGAGCATTGAAAGGCTGACTCCTCACCTCTTCAACCTCTTCACCAATGCTGGCAGAACTCCTACGTCTATTTCCCAAAGACAGCCTCTGAATATGACTCTGAGCATGTGCACTCAACTTCTTTGGTCAACCATGGCAAGGCCTTTTTCTGAGTGGAACCTGTCCTGTTAAACCGCTGTATGGTTTTGGCCAGTGTGCTGCATCACAATTTCAGGGTTTGGGCAACCTTCTTATAGCTTAGATCATCTTTATGTAGAGCAACAATTCTTCTTTTCAGATCCTCAGAGAGTTCTACCATAAGGTGCCATGTTGAACTTCCAGTGACCAGTATGAGAGAGTGAGAGCGATAAAACCAAATTTAATACACCTGCTCCCCATTCACACCTGAGACCTTGTAACACTAATGAGCCACATGACACCGGGGATTGAAAATGGCTAATTGGGCCCAATTTGGACATTTTCACTTAGGGGTGTACTCACTTTTTTTTGCCAGTAGTTTAGACATTAATGGCTGCGTGTTGAGTTATTTTGAGGGGACAGCAAATTTACACTGTTATACAAGGTGTACACTCACTGCTTTACATTGTAGCAAAGTGTCATTTCTTCAGTGTTGTCACATGAAAAGGTAGAATAAAATATTTACAAAAATGTGAGGGGTGTACTCACTTTGGTGAGATACTGTACATACCTGATGCTACTTTGGTGAGATACTGTACATACCTGATGCTAATAGTCACTATGGGGAGTTTTATTGAGTTGTGCGTCGGTAATTACAGATTTGATGACCGTTTTTTTTCACTCATGTGGGGATTCACTTTTACAGGTTTAACCCGGGTTAATCGGTAAAAGTTAGGGGCCACAGTACACCGAGTAATCACAATGTTCCAGAGTCCACACTTACCCCTCGTCCACATAATTTAAACCAAAATAGCGAGAGTGAGAGAGTATGACCAGTGACCTTCAAGTTGTACCGTGGAGTACCGTTTCTTTAGACACTCCTAGATTTTTTTTCTTAAC
>BLSH010074502.1:904134-917655 GCA_018402905.1 Glandirana rugosa | reverse complement strand
TGTGTTAAGAGTTTTCGTCTTTAGCGAGTGAATCCTCTGTACTTTTACGTCTCTTCATAACACTTCTCACCGCCCCTTTTATCCGTCCTTTATTCTCAAAAGATCGGAAAGTTATTGTTTTTGTCGTGGTCCTCACTTTTACTAGGGAATGACAAGGAAAGATGAAGGCAGATCTCAGTGTTAACCGTTATAATAGCCTTACTTTGAGGAATTCTATCGCCGAATATATATACCTCTACAATATTGTGACTCTAGACGGAAGTAGAAAGGAACAGTAAGGGATCATTTTCACTCCTGGTGCTGTTTTTGTTATTGAAAGGCTAGAAAACTCTTATTTCCTGCCTATTTTCCCCGCCACTCTTCACAATACTTCTCTGCATTTTCATGTCTCCTAAGTGAGCGATTTCTGCTTTTGAGAATTGTGTTGTATACTGAGACGATCTCTCCTACCCCCTTCTTTTTTTTTTTTTTTTTTTTGCTTCTCCTACATAAAGCAAGAGCTCGGTTTGTTTCCAGGCACCAGCAGATCCGGAAAAATTGACTCATGGTGCTACGAAAGCGTTAACTGTAGATCTGCAGGGAAATCCCCCCTGCCGACGTTTCGCCCCCACGCCAGGCTGTTGCTATAAGCTGAGCAAACACAGGCGGAATGGAATTGGGAGAGCAAACAGTCTGCGCAAAATGACTTGTCGAAAAAGCTTAGGTTTTAAAAGACGAAGAACGCGCCCTCGACAGCCGAACGGCGGGCGTCAGAAAAAAATTCTTTATCTACCAGTCAAGGAATGATTGAAGTACACAGAATAACAGTGACATTATTCAGTGAGGGGGAGGGTTGAAAGGGAGCACAAATGGCCGCAAAGCGCTATACTATATATTCATTACGAAAAAGAATTGCGACGCTCATATTGCGAATTTTAAAATGCGGTCATCGGTCTCGGGGCACTCCGGTCACCAAGGTGTATCAGGGAACTGCCAGGAGAAAAGGGGGGTCAGTGACTTGCACATGCAAATCCATTCTGTTATATGCATTTTGGCTTTTTAGGCTTTCTTGATACTACTGCGAGTGTGCGGGCGCACGCGCGCGTGCATGCACAACATCACGTGTACGGTATTTCAATGAATTGCAGAAATGAAGTCCCTGATTATTTTCCAAAAACATACAGCCACATCAAACCACATGGTGCTGCAGGTGTATGGGTGGGGCCCAGGGGCGTATCATGAAATTAGTGGGCCCGTGTGCAAGCCCACACCACACCGATCATCCCCGGCTGTCAACCAGGGAGAGATCATCCATGAGTGCAGTGTGGGTCAGAGCACACCCCTCAGGGCCCGTGTTCAGTGAACACCCTGCACCCATGGATGATACACCACTGGTGGGGCCGTTAACAATTGATGACACCCCTACGTGTTTCTATGCGTAAAGTGCACAATTTTGAGTGCATTCCCAACACTCAGAGATGTGAACCTAGTCTTAGGGCCGGTTCACATTGTAGCGAGGCGGAGCGGAGCGACTTCGCGGCCCGTTCACATCTAGGCGAATTGTCAGGCGACTTGAGTCGCCTGACAATTCGCCTCAATGCTGTGCAAATGGGACCGTTCTAATAGGAGCGAATCGCTTCGCTCCGCATTAGAAAAATGGTCCCTGCACTATTTTTAGGGCGATCTCAGGCGGCTTGCATTGACTTCTATGATAGAAGTCTCCTAGCAAGCCGCTTTGAGATCGCCTGGAGCGCCGCATCGCGCCGCTCCGCCTCGCTACAATGTGAACCGGCCCTTAGCCTTTCCTCTCAGTCTTGCACAGCTGTAAAGTTAGTCACTCTGATTTCACCGCACACTGAGATTCTCGCAGTGTTCATTAGAAGTTAGATAAAGCCCCTCATTTCCTGGGTGGAGGAGCTCATCGCCATTTTGTTCTTTCCTCCTAAACCTAGCCTTGGTCTTCCCTGCAGTCTTGCATAGTTGTAGAGTTGGTCGCTCTGAGTTCACTACACACTGTGAGCTTTTAAAGTGTGACATGTTAGGTATGTATTTACTTGGCGTAACATCATCTTTCATATTATACAAAAAAAAGAAATGGTGGGGGGTTCTGGGTAATTTTCTAGCAAAAAAAGTTAAGATTTTTACATGTAGGAGAGTCGCACACGAATATGTAAACGGTGTTCGCATTCAAATGTGAGGAATCACCGTGAACATTATAGTGAGAGCAAACATTTTAGCGCTAGACCTCCTCTGCAACTCTAAACTGGTAATCTGTAAAAAAAATTTTAGGTGTTGCCTATGGAGATTTTTAAGTATCAAAGTTTCTCGCCATTCCAATTGTAAAAAGGGGCATGTTAGGTATCTCTTTACTCGCCGTAACATCATTTTTTTTTTTTATATTTGATCAAAAAATTGGGTTTTATATTTTTTTACAAGACAATTGATTAAAGTGTATTTTTTACGAAAAAAAAATAGTGTTTGAAAAAGTGTTGCCCAAATACGATGTGACATAAAAAATTGCAACGACCGCCATTTTATTCCCTAGGGTCTGTGCTAAAAATATACATATATATAATGTTTGAGGGTTCTGGGTAATTTTCCAGCAAAAAAAAAAAAAAAACTATAATTTTTACATGTAAGAGAGTCATGCACAAATATGTAAAAGGTGTTCTCACATGTGAGGTAACTATTTAATCACTGTAACATTATTTTTTTAATATTTGATAGAAAAATTGGGTTATATATTGTATTTTTTTGCATTAAAATTCATTAAAGTGTATTTTTTCTAAAAAATAGCGTTTGAAAAAATGCTGCGTAAATACTGTGACATAAAAAAATTGCAACAACTTGCATTTTTTTCCCTAGGGTCTCTGCTAAAAAAATATACATTATATTGCTGAAAGTATTGGGACACCTGCCTTTACATACACATGAAATTTAATGGCATCCCAATCTTAGTCCGTAGGGTTCAATATTGAGTTGGCCCACTCTTTGCAGCTATAACAGCTTCAACTCTTCTGGAAAGGCTGTCCACAAGGTTTAGGAGTGTCTGTGGGAATGTTTGACCATTCTTCCAGAAGCGCATTTGTGAGGTCAGGCACTGATGTTGGTTGAGAAGGCCTGGCTTGCAGTCTCCACTCTAATTCATCCCAAAAGCATTCTATCGGGTTGAGGTCAGGACTCTGTGAAGGCCAGTGAGGTTCCTCCACTCCAAACTCGCTCATCCATGTCTTTATGGACCTTGCTTTGTGCCCTGGTGCGCAGTCATGTTGGAACAGGAAGGGGCCATCCCCAAACTCTTCCCACAAAGTTGGGAGCATGAAATTGTCCAAAATGTCTTGGTATGCTGACGCCTTAAGAGTTCCTTTCACTGGAACTAAGGGGCCAAGACCAACCCCTGAAAACACCAGTCAAGTTCCTCCAAAATTGCTCATCCATGTCTTTATGGACCTTGCTTTGTGCACTGGTCCAAATCATTTGGTGGAGGGGAGATTATGGTGTGGGGCTGTTTTTCGGGGGTTGGGCTTGGCCCCTTAGTTCCAGTGAAGGGAACTCTTAAGGCGTCAGCATACCAAGACATTTTGGACAATTTTATGCTCCCAACTTTGTGGGAACAATTTGGGGATGGCCCCTTCCTGTTCCAACATTAATGCGCACCACTGCACAAAGCAAGGTCCATAAAGACATGGATGAGCAAGTTTGGGGGGGGGGGGGACTTGACTGGCCTGCACAGAGTCCTGACCTCAACCTGATAGAACACCTTTGGGATGAATTAGAGTGGAGACTGTGAGCCAGAACTTCTCTACCAACATCAGTGCCTGACCTCACAAATGCTCTTCAGAAAGAACGGTCAAACATTCCCATAGACACTCCTAAACCTTGTGGGCAGCCTTCCCAGAAGAGATGAAGTTGTTATAGCTGCATAGGATGGGTCAACTCAATATTGAACCCTACAGACTAAGACTGGGATGCCATTAAAGGCCATGTGTGTATAAAGGCGGGCATCCCCATACTTTTGACAATATAGTGTGTATTTATATATAAATATATATAATGTTTGGGGGTTCTGGGTAATTTTCTAGCAAAAAAATGATGTTTTTTACATGTAGGAGAAAAATGCCAGAATCGGCTTAGGACCGGGGACTTCTTTCCCCACATTGCTTGTAGTTACAACAGCCCGTTCAATGAATAGGCTGCTGTACCTGCGACATGTGTGCACAAACGCACAAACGCTCATGCACATATGTGAACCTTGCCTAAATTTTGGTGATAGGGAGATGGATTTTAATAAAACGGCATCTTTAGTAGAGCGAGAAAAGGGCGCAGCGCTTTGTCTCCCATCCTCAGGAGGGGAGATAAGTTTGTGTTGCTCCCAGGATGGGTCCTGGAAGAAGGATGTGAATGTTTAATGAAGGAAATCAGGCTTAGTGCGTGACTTTCTCCCGGTGACATTCAGCAGATCAGGAGCGCTGGTGGAGGTGGCGTGCTAAAGCTGCGGACCACCGCTGGGATGTGAATTGTCAGGGGTTTTGTGCGGGGAGAAACAGCTTCCTCCCGGAGCAGAACAAAGACTGTTATTATGGGATATCAAGAAGTTTTCTGTATCACGGCTGCAGCAATTCTAGCAGCTGAGCAGAGATAAGAACGTGAGGGGGGCCAGGTATCTGCGGACGGGAGGAGGGCGCCGCCGAGCACGACTGAGAGCTGCAAAAATTGTGTATGGAGCAAAAAAATAAAACTAAACTCCAGGGAGATGTGAAAAAAAAAATGGTGTTTAGTTTAGATGAAAGCTGCACCTACAGGCTCCACTCCTGTACGCTGATTTCACTGCACACTGTGAGCTTTGCACAGTGTGCATTAGAAGCGGCAGCAAGCCGGATGTAGCCAGCCTCATTTCCTGCCTGGCATCACTTAGTCCTTTTCACCCCAGCCTGACTATCCCCAGCCCATCATTTTCTTTTGATGTTTACCTTAAAACACTCCGGCCTTGTCTTCAGTCTTGTATGGTTGCACAGGCTCCTCTCCTGGACTGAAATTGCTGTGATTACACTGCACACTATGAGCTTCTCACAGTGTGCATTAGAAGCTGCAGCAAGTCACATAGAGCCTGCCTCATTTCCTGGCTGGAGGATGTCCAGCATCATCTAGAAACTCCAAACTTTCTAAACAAAGGGCCGGTTTACTGTCCTTGAGACTTTAGGGGGCCGAACTGTGGCCATCGGGAGTACCAAATGTCCCAGCATCACTGGGAGTGAACAATCCCCCATTGTTGGTGTCAGCGGGAGGAATTGTACCCCATCATTGGTATCAGTGGGAGGAATAGTGCCCCATCATTGGTTTCAGTGGGAGGAATATTGCCCCATCATTGGTATCAGTGGAAGGAATATTGCCCCATCATTGGCAGGAATAGTGCTCCATCATTGGTATCAGTGGGAGAAATAGTGCCCCATCATTGGTGTCAGAAGGAGGAATATTGCCCCATCATTGGTATCAGTGGGAGGAATAGTGGCCCATCATTGGTATCAGTGGGAGAAATAGTGCCCCATCATTGGTGTCAGTAGGAGGAATATTGCCCCATCATTGGTATCAGTGGGAGGAATAGTGTCCCATCATTGGTGTCAGTGGGAGGAATAGTGCCCCATCATTGGTATCAGTGGGAGGAATAGTGCCCCATCATTGGTGTCAGTGGGAGGAATAGTGCCCCATCATTGGTGTCAGCGGGAGGAATAGTGCCCCATCATTGGTATCAGTGGGAGGAATAGTGCCCCATCATTGGTGTCAAAAATAAAATAGCACCCCAAAAGCCAGATAAAAGCAAGCAAAGTGACACACCCAGCCCCTGGGCCACAGTTTGGAAACCACTGACCTAGCCCTCTCCTCCCCAGCCTGGCTGTCATTGCCCTGCCCCTTTAATTCATTGGATGTCATTTCTTCAATCTGATGGTCTGCTGTTTTCAGGAAGCCATGCACACCTCCCCTCCTACCAGCCATGATCTGCCTGCATTGCATGGAAAAGCACAGAGACCCGGTGATGATGTCACTTGGTCTAAAGTAAGACACGTCATGAAATCGGAAAGATTTTTAGTTTTGAAATTTCATAATCATGTTGATGGGGGGGGGGGGTGCAAGCTGTTCATCCTTTATTTATTAAGCCCCATCCTGCAGATATCGGTGTATATTAGGAGACCCTGTCCATGTACCCAGGAGGAAGGTTTATGTTCCTCCTCGCTGTCTAGAGATGTGAGAGGTGTGAGGACCCCCCCCCCCATGTCTCTGCAATGGATGGCGGAGGGGGGATTGCTGGAGCTGGAGGTGACCCAGATTTCAGCACACAGAAATCCTGATTCTGTATTCTGCGTCCGTCCCATCAGGAGCTTAAACTGTTTAGTTAACGAGGCGGGAGCCGGCAGCGGGGAAATCTGTTACTGCTGGAGCCCTTTAATCCTGCCCTGCAGAACCCCCTGCTGTTCCTGCACTACTCAGTCTACTGACAAGGCCGTGTACTGCACTGCACAGCTTGTCCACACACCGCCAGTGTAATGTACAACACAATGTAATACACACTGCTCCACACCGCCAGTGTAATGTACAACACAATGTAATACACACCGCCAGTGTAATGTACAACACAGTGTAATACACACTGCTCCACACTGCCAGTGTAATGTACAACACAGTGTAATACACACTGCTCCGCACACCGCCAGTGTAATGTACAACACTGTGTAATACACACTGCTCCACACTGCCAGTGTAATGTACAACACAGTGTAATACACACTGCTCTGCACACCGCCAGTGTAATGTACAACACAGTGTAATACACACCGCCAGTGTAATGTACAACACAGTGTAATACACACCGCCAGTGTAATGTACAACACAATGCAATACACACTGCTCCACACCGCCAGTGTAATGTACAACACAATGTAATACACACCGCCAGTGTAATGTACAACACAATGTAATACACACTGCTCCGCACACCGCCAGTGTAATGTACAACACAGTGTAATGCACACTGCTCCGCACACCGCCAGTGTAATGTACAGCACAGTGTAATACACACTGCTCCGCACACCGCCAGTGTAACGTACAACACAGTGTAATACACACTGCTCCGCACATCGCCAGTGTAATATAAAACACAATGTAATACACACTGCTCCGCACACCGCCAGTGTAATATACAACACAATGTAATACACACTGCTCCACACCGCCAGTGTAATATACAACACAATGTAATACACACTGCTCCGCACACGGCCAGTGTAATATACAACACAGTGTAATACACACTGCTCCGCACACCGCCAGTGTAATATACAACACAGTGTAATACACACTGCTCCACACACCGCCAGTGTAATGTACAACACAATGTAATACACACTGCTCCACACCGCCAGTGTAATATACAACACAATGTAATACACACCGCCAGTGTAATGTACAACACAATGTAATACACACTGCTCCACACACCGCCAGTGTAATGTACAACACAGTGTAATACACACTGCTCCGCACACCGCCAGTGTAATGTACAACACAGTGTAATACACACTGCTCCGCACACCGCCAGTGTAAAGTACAACACAGTGTAATACACACTGCTCCACACACCGCCAGTGTAACATACAACACAGTGTAATACACACTGCTCCGCACACCACCAGTGTAACATACAACACAGTGTAATACACACTGCTCTGCACACCGCCAGTGTAATATACAACACAGTGTAATACAAGCTGCTCCGCCCACCGCCAGTGTAATGTACAACACAATCTATACACACTGCTCCGCACACCGCCAGTGTAATGTTCAACACAGTGTAATACACACTGCTCCACACACTGGTAGTGTAATATACAACAGAGTATAATACATACTGATCTGCACACTGGCAGTGTAATATACAACACAGTGTAATACACACTGCTCCGCATACCGCCAATGTAATATATGACACAATGTAATACACACTGCTCCGCACACCATCAGTGTAATAAACAACACAATGTAATATACACTGCTCCGCACATTGGCATGTAATATACAACACAGTGTAATACATACTGCTCCACACCGCCAGTGTAATAAACACAGTGTAATACACACTGCTCCGCACACCGCCAATGTAATATACAACACAGTGTAATACAAGCTGCTCCACACACCACCAGTGTAATATACAACACAGTGTAATACACACTGCTCTGCACACTGGCAGTGTAATATACAACACAATGTAATACAAGCTGCTCCGCACACCACCAGTGTAATATACAACATAGTGTAATACACACTGCTCCGCACACCGCCAGTGTAATATACAACACAATGTAATACAGGCTGCTCCGCTCACCACCAGTGTAATATACAACACAGTTTAATACACACTGCTCCGCACACTGGCAGTGTAATATACAACACAGTGTAATACAGGCTACTCCGCTCACCACCAGTGTAATATACAACACAATGTAATACAGGCTGCTCCACTCACCACCAGTGTAATATACAACACAGTTTAATACACACTGCTCCGCACACTGGCAGTGTAATATACAACACAGTGTAGTACACACTGCTCCACACACACCGCCAGTGTAATGTACAACACAGTGTAATGCACACTGCTCTGCACACACAGCCAGTGTAATATACAACACAATGTAATACACACTGCTCTGCACTGCCAGTGTAATGTACAACACAATCTATACACACTGCTCCGCACACACTGCTAGTGTAATATACAACACAATCTATACACACTGCTCCGCACACCTCCAGTGTAATATACAACACAGTGCACTATACATACTGCTCCGCACACTGCTAGTATAATATACAACACAGTCTATACAATCTGTTTTACACTACTTTCCTGATGCAGAACACAATCTTTAGACACTGCTCCGCACTCCCAGTGCAGAACAATGTTTATAGACACCTCTGTGCACTTACAGTCCCTGACAAATAGTAGTCTATGGACAGATTTTACCAGTTCCCTGTAGAGCACAGTCTATAGTATGACTGACCACTTCCCTGCAGAATCACTGTGGAGGAGCTCTGTAGGAGCGAGGTGCTCCCATGGAGGGAGATGAAAGGATAGAACGGGATTAAAGCTGAACTCCAGGCAAACCCCGGCATACATGATTGAAATTCATATATAGGAGCTCTTTCTGTCTTGCTGCCCACCAGTCCTGAATTTTACACAGCAATAAACATGCAGAAAGGAGTGTCAGACCAAAACCAGATGAAAGCGTCAAAGATAACTTTAATTGTAGTAAAAATAAAAAAGTAATATAAAACCATTCAGCGCATTTCAGGGGAAACACCGCTCCCCCTTCCTTCATTGCTGCTCAACAACTGTGGTCAATTTGTTCCTCCATGTCCATCCTGGCTCTAATATAGATCTGTGAAGTCACTGTTTTCTCTGTCTGAGTCCATCCAAGTTTTGTCCCATGTTGAGCCCTGAGGAAGGGGGCGTGGTGTTGTCCCCGAAACGCGTTGAACGTTTTTATGACTTTTTTTAATCAACAATTAAAATGGTCTAGGATTCCTTAATTCAGTTTTGGTCTGGAGTTCCTTTGTGTTGTTCTAAGGTGTGAGCTACAGTTGGGACCCCGTTGTGGGAAGCCTTGCAGTGGTGGAGTCGCCTCACTAGAGATATTCAGCTTGTTTGAACTTTTTCTTCACATGCAAGTCTAAACGTCCTCAGCAGCTCTTTGAGGCTGATGGCCTGTCAGACAATAGAGCCATAATAGGGACCTGACTCTCTAATGCAATGAAACAATATAGTGTGGTCTCCTCCCTGACCTCAAGCATCTGATTGGACAGTGAAGGAGCAGCAACAGACTGATAAGCTCATCCTTCTGCTCTCTCTTCTGTCAGCTAGTCCCATTTATGAGATGAGGTTATTGAGTGAGGCAGCCAGGTGTAAGGGATTAGAAATTAAACCAATCGGTAAACCAGCTGTGCCCATTATGAGGGGTGCCACCATTCTTGGTGGGCATTGGGGCGACTGGTGAGCCTGAAGTTTAATCTGCTTATATTATGCCTTCCAGGGTTCACCCTTTCCCTCCTTCATCAATACATTGATTACATTTATATAATACAATCTTTCTATTTTCATTACATACCTTATTTTAGACTCGGTGATGTCATTGCTGGGTCTCTGTGTTTCGCTATGAAATGACTGGTAGGAGGGGCTTTTCCTAGTTTTCTGAAAATAGCAGACCACCCTAAGTAAAGCCCACATATGACGTTGTGCTTCCACGTTTGGTAGAGCTGAAACCCAATGAATAAAAGGGGTGGGCCAGGAGGCAGTGGATAATGCCCACATGTGATGTTGAGCCTTCAAGATTGGAAGAGCCCAATGAATCCAATGAATGAAAGGGGCGGACCTGGATGCAGTGGGCTGGCTCTTGGGAGGAGTTATGCAAATATCAAGATGCCTTTATGGGTGGGTTTCAATCTGGAGGAGTGGGCTGTATTTGCATGCAAACCACCCTAGATAATGCCCACATGTGATGTTGAGCCTTCAAGATTGGAAAAGCCCAATGAGTCCAATTAATGAAAGGGGTGGAGTAGGAGGCTGTGGGCTGGCCCTTGGGAGGAATTTTGCAAATATCAAGCTGCATTGATGGGTGTGTGTTAGTCTGGAGGAGTGGGCAGTATTTGCATGCAAACATGCGATGTTGAGCCTTCAAGATTGGACGAACCAAATTAATGAAAGGGGTGGGGTAGGAGGCAGTGGGCTGGCTCTTGGGAGGAGTTATGCAAATATCAAAATCCCTTGATGGGTGGGTGCTAGCCTGGAGGAGTGGGTTGTATTTGTATGTAGACCACCCTAGATAATGCTCACATGTGATGTTGAGTCTCCACGATTGGAAGAGCTGCAACCCAATGAATGAAAGGGGTGGGCCAGAGGGCTGTAGGCTGGCTCTTGGTTGGAGTTATGCAAAATTTAAGATACCTTGATGGGTGGGTGTTAGTCTGCAGGTGTGGGCATTCCTACACAGGCTATATTTGCATGCAGACCGACCTAGATAACAGCCACATGTGATGCTGAGTCTCCACGCTTGAAGGAGCTGAAACCCAAGAGAGCCCAATAAATCCAATGAATGGAAGGGGCGGGCCAGGAGACAGTGGGCTGACTCTTGGGTTGAGTTATGCAAATATTAAGATGCCTTGATGGGTGGGTGTCAATTTGGAGATGTGAGCTGTATTTACAGACCACCCTAGATAATGCCCACATGTGATGTTGAGTCTTCAAGATTGGACAAGCCTAATTAATGAAAGGGGCGGGGTAGGTGGCAGTGGGCTGGCTCTTGGGAGGAGTTATGCAAATATCAAAATGCCTTAATCGGTGGGTGCTAGCCTGGAGGAGTGGGCTGTGTTTGTATGTAGACCACCCTAGATAATGCTCACATGTGATGTTGAGTCTCCACGATTGGAAGAGCTGAAACCCAATGAATGAAAGTGGTGGGCCAGAGGGCAGTAGGCTGGCTCTTGGTTGGAGTTAGGCAAAATTTAAGATACCTTGATGGGTGGGTGTTAGTCTGTAGGTGTGGGCATTCCTACACAGGCTATATTTGCATGCAGACTGACCTAGATAACAGCCACATGTGATGCTGAGTCTCCACGCTTGAAGGAGCTGAAACCCAAGAGAGCCCAATAAATCCAATGAATGAAAGGGGCGGGCCAGGAGACAGTGGGCTGACACTTGGGTGGAGTTATGCAAATATTAAGATGCCTTGATGGGTGGGTGTCAATTTGAATATGTGAGCTGTATTTACAGACCACCCTAGATAATGCCCACATGTGATGTTGAGTCTTCAAGATTGGAAGATCCCAATTAATCCAATTACCGAATTGGGTGGGGTAGGAGACAGTGGGCTGGCTTTTGGGAGGGGCTATGCAAATATCCAGTTGCCTTAATGGGTGGGTGTTAGTCTGCAGGAGAGGGCTGAATTTGCATGCAGACCACCCTAGATAATGCCCACATGTGATGCTGAGTCTCCACGCTTGAAGGAGCTGAAACCCAAGAGAGCCCAATAAATCCAATGAATGGAAGGGGTGGGCCAGGAGACAGTGGGCTGACTCTTGGGTGGAGTTATGCAAATATTAAGATGCCTTCATGGGTGGGTGTCAATTTGGAGATGTGAGCTGTATTTACAGACCACCCTAGATAATGCCCACATGTGATGTTGAGTCTTCAAGATTGGAAGATCCCAATGAATTCACTTACTGAATTGGGCGGGGTAGGAGGCAGTGGGCTGGCTTTTGGGAGGAGCTATGCAAACATCCAGTTGCCTTAATGGGTGGGTGTTAGTCTGCAGGAGAGGGCTGAATTTGCATGCAGACCACCCTAGATAATGCCCACATGTGATGTTGAGCCTCCACGATTAATATAGCTGAAATCCAATAAATGCAAGGGGCAGGATAGAGGAAGAAAGTGCTAGAAGGCGCTGTATGTCCTCCAGCTAGGAAATGAGGCAGGGTCGCCGCTCTATCTGGCTTGCTCCAGCTTATAATGCACACATTGAGAAGCTCACAGTGTGCAGTGAAATCTGAGTGTGCTGTTTCAGTAGAGGAGAGGAGCCGATACAACTGTGCAAGACTGAAGGGAAGGCCGGAGTTCTATGCTAAGGTAAACACTTTCAACGATAACTCAGAAATATGTTCTCGGCGGTGATACACTACTCTTTTCTTGCAGCGTCAAGCTTTCTGCGTCCAGTCCACAAATCTTGACAGGTCTCGGAGTTTTATCCAGCCACAAGTGCAGACTCACCAGAATCGGACTCCGGGGTCCATGAATCACAGAGCCGAGAACTGGGACACTCTTAAATTTACTAACTGTTTTCCTTATGGACAGTCTCTCCCAGGCCTGCCCTGTGACATCACGCCCCATAACTAAAACTCCGCTTTATGGCTTTTTTGGCTGTAAAACTACAGCCTAAGACTTTATATATTGAACCGCGGCGGCCAGAGCAGAGAGCGCATCCTTGTAAAAATAAGCATCTCTTCTTATACATCAATCATTAAATATCTATTACAAAGAAAAAAAAATTCTCCTTATGAAATGATCATCAAAAATGCATTGAGGGCGAAGGGCATCGGCATGAATATTGGAGAAATGCTACAAGAGCACGCTATAAATCAAAGTCTATTCTTCCTAAACTGTCAGGAAGAAGTTCTATGGGGTGTGACTAGAAATCACGGGGCCCCCTGGCTTAAAGGGGTAACTCCACTTTTATGACAAAAAAAAAAAAATATATATATATATACACACACATCTACACACACATTTTGTTAATGTTATACTGAACACATCGTTAACATATGCTATTTATATATATATAAATAATAAAAAAACGATAAAACACTAACTCGATATATATCATTTTTTTTTTTACACACACATCTACACACACATATATATATATATAAAAAAAAAAAAACAGTATTTTCACCTCAATGGGGAAATTCGGTCCCCCGGGGCACTAAAGATCAGTGTGG
>BLSH010074502.1:879900-904124 GCA_018402905.1 Glandirana rugosa | reverse complement strand
TAGCAAAAAAATAATAAATATATATATATATATATATATATATATATATATATATATATACAGTACATATATGCAGTATATATATATATATTTATCGTATACAATTGCTACACAAGTCTTATTGTAATTGAATGTTATTAACCACTCGCCACCCTGCCCAATGCCCAATTCTGACATTTCTCTCCTACGTGTCAAAATCTGCTTTTTGTTTTATTTATTTTTGCTAGAAAATGAATCCTCAAACATCATATATTTTTTAGGCAGAGGTTCTAGAGAATAAAATGGTGGGTGTTGCAATCTTTTTTATGTCACACGCAGCAGTTTTTCAAATGTAAATTTTTGGGAAAAAAATTGTCTTTAAAGAGGAATTCCACCCAAAAGTGCAACTTCCGCTTTAAGAGAAGGTGACCCCCCGACACGCCACAATTGGCATGTCATTTTTTGTGTGGGGGGGGGGGGACCGGGGATCCTGTTTTCACAGGGTCCCAGGTCCACTTCCTCCCCTGGAGCCGCGGCTACAACAAGCCATTCACAAGGCACAGCCGGGTGCCCATACTTGTGATGCCGAGGGGAGGGGGAGAAGAGCGAGCCCTCGGGTGACTGCATTGCTGGAGCAAGGGACAGGTGAGTGTCCAATTGTTAAAAGTCAGCAGCTACCCTTTTGGTAGCTGCTGACTTTTAACCAGGTGGAACTCCGCTTTAATGAATTTCAGTGAACACAAAAACCATATAATGCCCAGTTTTTCAGTAAAATTATAAAGGATGATGTCACAGCGAGTGAATAGATACCAAACATGTCACACTTTAAAATTGCACTACGGTGCATCAAACTATCAAAAAGACTTTAAAGTTTACTAGTTTAGAGTTACACAGTAGAATCTGGCAGTAGAATTATTTCTCTCACTCTGATCTTCTTTTGAAGTAATAGACTATCTGGGAATGGCATAACTCGCAACAGACAAATATATCTCCTGAAGAAGCCCAAGAGGGCGAAACATGTCGGGACCTTGCCTAAAACATGCCAAATAGGAACTGCATGAGATGATTTTCCAAATGTTATTATATTGACCAATTTGTATTGTACTTTTTTGGATATGGACTATTTTAATTATGTTTATAAATAAATAATGGATCTAAATTCAGTCATTGTCTATATTAAACAAAGCACCTTTAAAATCCCAAAATAACTTTTTATTTTATTTAACCACTTCCTTACTGGGCACTTAAACCCCCCCTCCTGCCCGGACCAGTTTTCAGCGCTGTCACTCTTTGAATGACAATTGCGCGGTCATGCGACGTTGTACCCAAACAAAACTGGTGTCCTTTTTTCCCACAAATAGAGCTTTCTTTTGGTGGTATTTGATCACCTCTGCATTTTTTATTTTTTGCGCTATAAACAAAGAGAACCGATTTTGAAAAAGGAACAAAATTTTTTACTTTTTGCTATAATAAATATCCCAAAATAAAAAATAAAAAAAACTAATTTATTCATCAGTTTAGACCAATATATATTCTTCTACATATTTTTGGTAAAAAAAAATCGCAATTGGCGTATATTGATTGGGTTGCGCAAAAGTTATAGCGCCTACAAACTATGGACATTGGTTTATGGCGTTTTTATTTATTTATTTTTTTTTTACTGGTAATGGCGGCGATCTGCGATTTTTATTGGGACTGCGATATCGCGGCAGACATGTCGGACGTTTTTGACACTTTTTTGGGACCAATGCCATTTATACAGTCATCAGAAATTTAAATATCCACTGATTATTGTATAAATGTGGCAGGGAAGGGGTTAAAATACTAAGGGGCAGTGAAGGGGTTAAATGTGTTCCCTGGGTGTGTTCTAACTGTGGGGGGGCGGGGTTGGCAGGGGCATGACAGATTTAACTGATCCCAGTGACAGGGATCAGTAGATCTGTCATGTCCCCATTCAGAGAACCGGGAACCGCCGTGTTTACATCGGCGGTTCCCCGTTCTGGCTCTCTGTGAGCCGATCGCGGGTCTCCGGCGGACATCGGGTCCGCCTGACCCGCGGGCATGCTCACGCGGCATGCAGCGGCACGCGTGCGCCCAGCACAGGCCAAAGGGGAGGACTTCTATTGACAGCCTCCCGGCATTTTAGAGCCGCGCTGTAGCCGCCAATCGGCTATGGCACGGATCTGAGTTAGTTAAATTTACTTTTTTTTTTTTAACACTGTACCTTTTATTTCTTTTCAACTTTATTGCTATCACAAAGTATGAACAACCTCCCTTGTGATAGCATGGGCCATGACAGGTCCTCTTTATGGAAAAATCTATTAGACCCCAGATCTCTCTTCTGGCCTCCAAAGCACCAAAAACCAAGATCAGTTTGATCAGATTCCTCGCAAGCCGGTACATGAGACCGAAGCCGGAAGTGACATTGCTTCCAGTTTCTGTCTTCACACATTGGAAGTGTCCAGGGAAGCCAATGCTGCTGGTCGCATCCTTACCGGGCTCCCTGGTTGGATGGAAGGTGGCCGCACCAGGGGAGTGAAATCATTTCTACACTGAAGGAAAGAGCGGAAGTTGGAGAGTGGTCTCTCTGCAGGTCTTACACTCCCCATCCTGGGGGCTTCGATAACACAAGTGGCAAGGGGTCAGTAAAAACAAGCAGTTGAGCTGCAGTTTTAAATCCCCCCCCCCCCGTCCCCCAGAGCACCCACTAAAAAGATAACAAGGCCCTACGCAGCAAATTTAACTTGTCTTTTTTTAGTTCATCAGGCAACACCAACTGTCAGACTTGCCCGTTGAAGTCAAGGGGGCCAGTTGCGGCACGGTAATCCTATTTATAATCCATTTTTGGCAAAAACAAAAGAAAACAAGCGTTCAGGAGATGGCAGCATTGCCTCAAAAACCCGCTGCTCTACTGCCCTCTGAAAAGCCATCCACTGCATATCACTTTCCAGAGGGAGGATGGAGACTGCCACACATGCAAAGTTAGCCTTTAACTATTTCAGCTCCAGAAGGTTTCACCCCCTTCCTGACCAGGCCATTTTTTGTGATACGGCACTGCACTGCTTTAACTGACAATTGCGCAGTCGTGCGGCGTTGTACCCAAACAAAATTGATGTCTTTTTTTCCTCACAAATAGAGCTTTCTTATGGTGGTATTTGATCCCCCTCAGCAGTTTTTATTTTTTACGCTATAAACAAAAAAATAGAGACAATTTTGAAAAAATAACAATATTTTTTACTTTCTGCTATAAAACATATCCAATAAAAATGTAAAAAATAACATTTCTTCATCAGCTTAGGCCAATATGTATTCTGCTAAAAAAAATCCCGATAAGCGTATATTGATTGGTTTGCGCAAAAGTTATAGCGTCTACAAACTATGGAATATTTTTATGGAGTTTTTTTTTATTTTTTACTAGTAATGGCAGTGATCAGCGACTGTTAGCGTGACTGTGACATTGCTGTGGACAAATTGGACACTTTTTTAAGGACCAGTGACACTAATACAGTGATCAGTGCTAAAAATATGCACTGTTACTGTACTAATGACACTGGCAGGGAGGGGGTTAACACCAGTGGCGATCAAAGGGTTAAGTGTGCTCCTAGGGAGTGCTTGCTAACTGTGTGGGGGAGGTGCTCTGACTGGGGAAACACAGAGATACGTGTTCATGCTTAGCAGGAACACACAATCTCTATGTTCTCCCCTGTCAGAATGGCGATCTGCCTTGTTTACGTAGGCAGATATCCATTCTGCCTCTCTGGTGGCCGGCAGACTTTGCATCTGCCGGACATGCTGATTGGTGACCCCTATGTCCAATCAGTGGGCGCCCCCAGAGGCTACTGCCCAAAGAGGCATATGGTAAGTGTGCGGAAGGCGGTCCGGAAGCAATTAAGCACAGCTCATGCTGGCTTCTGATCGCAGAGCTTTAGTTCTGAACCAGCAGGGGTCATAGGGTTGCCACCTTTTCGTCAAGCCAAACCCGAACACTTTAGCAGCCTGGGACACCTTTGGGTGCCCCAAGGAGAGTAGTTATGTGATGCACATAGCGTGCTGCAGGGAACAGTGTTTGTGGCCAAATTGCTATTGCTGACATCATCCCAGTGATGCCGAACCTACCCCCAGACAGCCGTCTGCAGCTCCCAGACGGCAACAGATTTGTTTGTGTGGCTATCTTGGTTACTTGGGCGGCCACAGCCAGGCTGAATAATGTGCCCGGGTTTCAGTCCGCCTGAAACCTGGACACATCAGTCCAAACCCAAACTGTCCGGGTGAATTGCATACAGGTGGCAACCCTAAGGGGGCATGCCAGACCTTTGCAGAGAGACCACTGCTTCCACACATAGAGCAAGAGAACTTCTCTGCAGCACGCTGGCAGGGGACAGGCTTTTCTACTCAGGCTGTGGCTGTTTTCTAAAGAAAACCATCTGCACACCTTGTATTTTATGCTCCTGGAATGTATTCATCTTAATTTCAATTCAACTCTAGCTATAAATGTGGGTGGCTTTGTATCTAAAGCTTCTTCCCGATCGGTTTTGTAGGAAGGCAGCCAAACGCCCCCCTCATTGCCCCCTCTGGTCCCGGAGGGGTTAACCCTTCCTATTCACCACCGGCTGCTGCTGCTGCCTCCCCCCCTGTGCATGCCGCCTCCACCTCTGCACCGCGCCGCAGCCTATGTGAGTACTGCAGCTTTCCCTCGTGGCAGCTAAAGGGTTGTGGACGGCGGCTGCGGCACGGAGCGGCGGATTTCATTTCACAGTCCGATGGTCCCGTTCCTCTCCTTTGTTTCGCCCTTTTTATTGTTATTAATTCCTTCCCTCGTTCTCCGGCTGCGTGGAGAAGGGTGGAAGGAGGGAGGGAGGGCAGAGGAGGCCGTTCATTTCTGTGCCGTCCACAGTGAGAATTATGGTCTAGCGGCACTGCAGCACCTATCTGCAGAGTCTCTGTCACAGCGGGGAATGCGCGGCGGCCCGGGGGGAATGGGGGGGGGGGGAATGATGTCACTGTGAATTTCCCTTTGTCTTGCTCACGATGACACCTGTGCCTTTCCTTCCCTCGCCTCCGCAGCGACTGTTGTCTGGAGGTCCTTTTCGGGCAGGAAGCCCAAAATGAAAAACTGTGGTGTGGCGCCGTCAAATCGCGCAGCGCCGGTCGGTAGACGGGGCTTTATTTTGGGCCTCATGCACATTGGATGCGTGGGCCGTTTCTCCTAGACGCCTTTCCTCCTGGCAGCAGCGTTTTGGCAGAAAAAATTTGCTTGCCGATTGTAAACGCGCATAACACGTCTAGGTGCGTCAAACGCTTAGGCGTTTTTTATTTAACTTGCCCAAATAAAAAATTGAATAAGGCTCCATTCACACATAGGCAATTTGAATTGCGGGCAGAAGCGGCCACGATTCTCGCTGCGATTTCAAAATGCCAAATTGCACATCAGCGTGTTCAGGTGGCATTTGTATCAATAGCACCTAAAAAAACGCAGTGCGGTTCTGCCGCGATTGTCGTGTGAAAAAACGCGCTGCAGTTGCGCAAACCAAATCATGTTGCCCTTACAAAGGTCCGGATCTTCTTTTGGGTGACGCGTATCGCACTATTTAGTTTGCACAATTGCAGCGTGACAATCGCGGCAGAGTCAAACCGCACCTGAACGCGCTGCAGTTTGACATTTTAACGGCGCATTTTGAAATCACAGGCAGAATTGCAGGCCGATTTCATCAACCAACCATCAAAACTCCTATGTGTGAACGGAGCCCTAAGCTACACTCACACTTGTGCGATTTGTCATGTGACTTTGGATATCAAAGTCACATGACAAGTCGCACTCCCTTTTTTCAATGGCACCTGTGCGACTTAAAGTCACTGCGACTTTGAAAAGGTTCCTGCACTACTTTAGTGCAACTTTTGATGCAACTTACCTGTAGATCCGTTGAATGTAAGCCCCCGTTCACACTGGTGCAGCTTTGAAATCGCGCTACTTAAGCGCGATTTCAAAGCCACTCATCAGTGCAATTTTCATAACTCCTCCCAAAAGCCATTCCATTGGTTGCATCAGTGCTGAGAGCCCTGTAGAGGAGTACTGAGAGCCAATATCTATGGAGTTGTGCGTGCAAATACAGCCTGCTGAGGAATGCCCGCTCCTCCAGGTCGACACCACCCATCAAGGGCCGGCTATACTGTCTTATAGCAGACATTGATCCTCTTCTGCCTCCCCCTGCAGCACTGGTAGCTTCTCCTCTTCTTCCTCCCTCTGGGTGCACTGCAGGAGGATGTTTCATGATGGAGAGCGGGGAAAGGAGCCAGCAAATGCTATTTACTGGCCCCTTCCTTTCTTGAATGAACACAGTGAGCGATCAGTACCTATCACTCGCTGTGTTCATTCATCAACCCTGGTTACTATGCTTTGGTTTGTGAATGAGCAGGAAGCCTCAGAACGCTTTCTATTCAATCATCAGTGCAGCTGAGGCTACAGAGAAAGGAACTGATAAATCTATGTCCTCAGTCACTTTCGTCCGGGGAGGGGCCCTTTCAAGTAGGCCCCCCGTATTCTAACAGAACCACAATTTAGGGAGGTCTGCATGTAAATACAGCCTGTCTAAGAATGTCCACTCCCCCAGGCTGACACCACACATCAAGGCATTTTGATATTTGCATAACTTCTCCCAAGAGTCAGCCCGCTACCTCCTGGCCCACCCCTTTCATTCATTGGGTGTCAGCTCTTCCAATTGGGGGGGCTCAGCATCACGTATGGGCTTTACCTAGGCTGGTCTGCTGTTTCCAGAAATCTATGAAAAGCGCCTCCTGCCAGCCATGATCTGCCTGCATTGCATAGAGAAGCACAGAGCCCCGGTGACGACATCACTAGGTCTAATATAAGGTATGTGTAGAAAATGGAAAGTTTATTTTTTCTCATTAAAATGTTGATGGGGGAGGGGGGAAACCAGGGAAGGCAAACTATAAGAAGTTTAAACTTCATTTTTAACTCAAACCTAACAGAAAAATGTATCCTTTAACCACTTGCCGACCGCCGATCGGCATCTGACGGCGGCAAAGTGGCTTGTTCCTGCAAATCGCCGTCATACGACGGCGGCTGCGGGAACGAGTTTAGTGAGCGCGCCGCCGGAGGCGCACCCGCGCGCTCACTGTGTCCAGGGGGGGCCAGGGAGCGGGTGCGGCGGCTTCGATTGCCGCCGGCTACCCGCGATAGCCCCCCCGGAGCGAGTGAGCGGAGGTCCGTGTATGTAAACACGGACCTCCGCTCTGTGTGAGGGGGAAGGGCTGTGATCACAGCCTTCCTTTACATGGAAGCTGTGATCACTTCCCTTCCCCTGCTAGGGCAGCCCCCATACAGTAAGAACACGCCCAGGGAACACAGTTAACCCTTAGAGCGCCCCCTGCAGGTTAACCCCTTCACTGCCAAAGGCATTTACACAGTAATCAGTGCATTTTTATAGCACTGATCGCTGCATAAATGCCAATGGTCCCAAAAAAGTGTCAAAATGGTCCGACATGTCCGCTGAAATATCGCAGTACCGCAAAAAATCGCAGATCGCCGCCATTATTAGTAAAAAATAAAAAAAATTAAAAACCCCAAAAATGAATTCTCATCATCCGTAAACGCGACCACTTTTGCGCAAACCAATCAATAAACGCCGATTGCGATTTTTTTTTATCGCAAATATGAGGAAGAATATAAATCGGCCAAAAACGGTGAAAAAAAATGTTTTTTTATATATTTTTTTTTTTGAATTTGTATTTTAGCAAAAAGTAAGAAATTTGGGGTTTTTTTTGCAAAATTGTCGCTCTTCTTTTGTTTATAGCGGCGATCAGAAATGACGCAGCGGTGATCAAATACCACCAAAAGAAAGCTCAGTTAAAGCGACGCAGCGCCGAATCGCAAAAAGGGCTCCGGTCCTAAAGCTGGAAATCCTTCCGGGGCTGAAGTGGTTAAATACACTTTAAGGAAGAAGGGGAGGAGAGATGATACTGGAGACGGGAAATTGGTGCAGGAGGTTTGTCAAGCTTGCCTTCCATTTCCCTGACAGCCATAACACTGGCTGGGCGTTCCGGCCACACATAATCCCGCCGTCACCCAACGCCATGTACTACATCTGCATCAATGAGCCCCAATCAGTTGGCTGCTGCCCTTCAATCAGACGCCTTGTTAATAAATATTCATCAGAAAAAAAAAAAAAAGATTTAAAATGTAAAAGCCCTAAAAATAACTTTCGCCGTTTAGGCAGTTTGAATCCAGCTCTTTCCTTTTTTTGACCTAATTTTTTTTTTTCCCCCCAGTTTTTGTTCAGCAATAATTGCAGCACCGTGCATGCCAATGAAGCCACGTGATCTTCCCGCGATCCGATTGGCTGCCAGACGCTCATTCATTTGCATGTCCCAAGGGACACAGCTTGCTCGGCTCCTACAGTGAGTTATGCCAGGTGATGAACGCAGAGAAAAAAAAGAGAGAGAGAGAGAGAGAGAGAGAGAGAGAGAGAGAGAGAGACGCCTGTGAATCGGCAGAATGATTCTGACTCTCCCCGCTTAATTAAATTCACTGTACGAATCGTGCTGATTGAATTATTTCGCAGTCTGCTGGACTGTGACTTAAAGGGAAGTAAAAGCGCAAAACTGCGAATCGGAATGGATCACGAACGGATTTCAGGAGGTTAACGAGAGAAGGAGGAGAAGGGTGAACGCACTTTGTATCAATTAGAACAATGAAAAGGAAAAAAGATTTTTTTTTTTTTTTTGCTTCTGAAAAGGGGGAGCTGTCAATAGCAGAGCGGAAATTTAAAGCTGAACTCCGGGATTAGTAAATATTACTTAATATGGGCATTATTATGTGATTCTTGGTGTGCTTTGTGTATTTCTTCCAGATCTGTGCAGTCATCCAGTGTGAAACTTTTCCTTCCTGCAATAAAGACCACTCACTGCTGCGCTCTCTCCTTGTGCAGGATGACTGGTCTTGTCTCCACCCCTCCTGTAGTTTAATACATGCATCCTGTAGTAGGTGGAGCCTGCAGTGCTCCTCCCACAGCTCTGCTCTCTGCACAGGCTATGTAGAGCACAGAGATGATGTTAATGCTATTTTTAATAGCAGGTCTTGCCTTTGTGACTAGTGTTCAGCTTGAAATTATACCACCAAAACGAAACATGACAATCACAGACCGTAACAATAACCAGACAAAGGTTCTAACCCTACCCATAAAGATTCGTCCTTACTGTCCCAATCAGAGTGCCCCTCAACATCAGGTGTCCCCATCAGAGTGCCCCCTTACATCAGGTGTCCCCATCAGAATGTCCTCTTACGCTAGGTGCCTCCATCAGAGGGTCCCCTTACATCAGGTGTCTCCATCAGAGGGTCCTCTTACGCTAGGTGCCTCCATCAAAATGCTCCCTTACATCAGGTGTCTCCATCAGAGGGTCCCCTTACATCAGGTGTCCCCATCAGAGTGCACTCTTACAGTAGGTGTCCCCATCACAGTGCTCCCTTACATCAGGTGTCTGCACCAGAGGGTCCCCTTATATCAGGTGTCCCCATCAGAGTGCACTCTTATATCAGGTGCCCCCATCAGAGTGCACTCTTACATCAGGTGTCCCCATCAGAATTCCCTTCTACATCAGGTGTCCCCATCAGAATGCCCTTCTACATCGGGTGTCCCCATCAGAGTGCCCCTTACATCAGATGTCCTCATTAGAGTGCCCCTTACATCAGGTGTCCTCATCAGAGTTCCCCTTACATCAGGTGTCCACATCAGAGTGCCCATAACATAAGGTGTCCTTATCAGAGTGCCCCTTACATCAGGTGTCCTCATCAGAGTGCCTCTTAAATCAGGTGTACCCTTCAGAGTGCCCCCATACATCAGATGTCATCATCAGAGTGCCCCTCTACATCAGATGTCCCCATCAGAGTGCCCCTCTACATCAGGCATCCCCATCAGAGTGCCCCTTACATCAAGTGTCCTTATCAGAGTGCCCCTTACATCAGGTGTTCTCATCAGAGTGCCCCTTAAATCAGGTGTCCTCATCCGAGTGCCCCTTAAATCAGGTGTCCTCATCCGAGTGCCCCTTAAATCAGGTGTCCTCATCCGAGTGCCCCTTAAATCAGGTGTCCTCATCCGAGTGCCCCTTAAATCAGGTGTCCTCATCAGAGTGCACCTTAAATCGGGTGTCCTCATCAGAGTGCCCCTTAAATCAGGTGTCCTCATCAAAGTGTCCCTTACATTAGGTGTCCTCATCAGAGTGCCTCCATACATCAGGATTCATCATCAGAGTTCCCCTCTACATCAGGTGTCTCCATCAGAGGCCCCCCTTATATTAAGTGTCCTCATCAGAGTGCCCCTTACATCAGGTGTCCTCATCAGAGGGCCCCTTAAATCAGGTGTCCTCATCAGAGTGCCCCTTACATCAGGTGTCCTCATCAGAGTGCCCCTTACATCAGGTATCCTCATCAGAGGGGCCCTTAAATCAGGTGTCCTCATCAGAGTGCCCACATACATCAGGTGTCATCATCAGAGTGCCCCTCTACATCAGGTGTCTCAATCAGAGGGCCCCCTTATATTAAATGTCCTCATCAGAGTGCCCCTTACATTAGGTGTCCCCAACAGAGTGCCCCTTACATCAGGTGCCCCCATCAGAGTGTATTTTACATCAGAGTGTCCCTTAGGTTAGGTGTCCCCATCAAAGCCCCCTTAATATCAGGTTACCCATCAGAGTGCCCTCTTCTTTTCTTTGGAATTACAGGGAGATGAAATCTCTCACCCCCCCAGGTCTTACTGATATTAGAATATAGTGAACCTTGAGATGTTCCTGCACAGACCACTGTTGTCACAATTGCAAGGAAGCAAAATCTGAATGTTATAGCGGTTATAGAAAATCAAATGCATCCACGTATTAAAACAGAAAGGTCATTTTTAATATCATTAACTTGCAGAATGGCTCACAGTTATATATGTTATATTAAACCGGAATGTGAGTGGAGCTTTCTGTGTCCTCAGTGTTGGTGTTAAAGTGGACCTTTCAGTACCTTTACAAGTATGCTTATAAAAAAAATCTTATCACAATATCCAGAGATGGTTTCATTTTTTTAGCACCTTTTATCGTAATTATTTTTTGCTTTTTATTGTAAAAAAACTAACTATGAGCTCCAGTGCCTTAGTCCAGGCTGAGATTATGTCATCAGTCTGCTGCAGGAAGGAGGAAGCATTTCCTCAGTCTCCTCTCCCCCAGTGATCAGACTGTAGATTGTAACTTTGTAGTAATCGGAAAGTAAGAAGCCGTGGCAGGGGCTGATCTGTGAACAAGGCCACCACTAGAAATCAAAGGGCCCATAGAATCTGACATCCCCCCCCCTCCCCCAGTGGCTCCCCATATACTCTTCTTGGTCTACTGGCTACCCTGCACTATGCACCCTTTGCATTTTCCCACTACCCACACACCCTGGCCCCCGTATCCCTGACCATATGTACCCTCTATATCCATACTACTAGCTTGTCCCTGTCTCCCGAATTTGGGGTGAAGTCTCACCTGGAGGGGGTGTCCCCGTTGGTTTCCTGTAGCCCCTCCTGTAGTGGTGTCATGGTTCCCTGTGCAAGGCTCAGAGCTGATCCTCTGGCATAATCGCCTTTAGTCCTACCAATAACTATGTAGTTCAAGTTAGATACCACTTGGATAGGTAGACCTGTTGTGCCTACAGGTCAGGAAGTGAAAGGAAACCCCCCTTCCAAAAAACTGAAATCATTTTAACCATTTTCTTTCCTATTCTTAGCTTTAGACTTTAAAGTGAACCTGCCATTTTGCCCAATAGCAAGAATCTGTGTCTCCCTTAGCTGCCAATCACAGATTAGCTGTCATTCAAACACCCCATTGTGCACAATGGCAGCTGGAATCTGATTGGTTCCCTTTCCCTATTGGTTCCCTTTACCTTTCTGATTTCGGTTTACTCTAGTTTGCACACATCATCCATTATTACTTTGTTATTAAATAAAGTCAGGAGTGTTTATGAGTGTGCCGGGGAGAAGCTGTAATTCTATCCATAAACAATAGTTATGTGACCTCAGATGGCACACCGATGCATTTCAACATGGTTTATTGTGTTACCTTCTGTAAAATTGCCTTTATAAATATTTATGGAAAAGACCATTGCGCTTTCATCAACAGAGTAAAAAACTGATACTTTCCATAAACAACAGAAGTCCCCAGATCACGGTTATCCGGCACGCGGAACATCTACAGCCGCCGTCTAATTTGCCGATGATTTGTTAGGAACGCTACAATCAGAAGAATAAAATAAAGGTTCCTGAGCAGCTTGAAAGCCACTGCTGCCTATAAAATCTTTCCTCTCCTTGTGTGGACAGTCATACGTCAACTGCTTTGCCCTGTAGACTTCCATTTCAAAACCACCGCTGTAATAGAGGTGTGAGCAATGGCAACTTTATGAAATTCCTAAAAGAAAGGACCAACATCTAGTTAAACTTGACCCATTCATTGACTATCTTACTTGTTCCTGTAGCTGGTCAATGCAAAGAGCTGCATGCTAGAGAGATCCTCTTGGGTGGGACCTGTTGATATGTTCAGGGTGGTCAACAGAGCTGGAGTCACATTACCCATCGCTTGATCCTCCAGGTCTAGCTAAAACCTCCAATGAAAGCTAAACTTGCACTCATTCATTGGCCATCCTGCTATTTTCTAAAGCTGGTCAACACAAAGAGCTGCAGGCCAGGGAGATCCTCTTGGGTGTGACCTGCTGATATGTACAAGGCGGTCTACAGGGCTGCAGTCACATTACCCATCACTCAATCCTTTATCTAGCTAAAATTTCTAGTGCAGCTGAACTTGCACTCATTCATTGGCCATCCTGCTATTTTCTAAAGCTGGTCAACACAAAGAGCTGCAGGCCAGGGAGATCCTTTTGGATGTGACCTGCTATTTTATTCAGGGTGGTCAACAGGACTGCAGTCAAATGACCCATTGCTCTAACCTCCTGGTCTAGCTAAAATCTTCAGTGCAGCTAAACTTGCATTCATTCATTCATTGGCCATCCTATTTTCTAAAGCTGGTCAATGCAAAGAGGCGCAGGCCAGGGAGATCCTTTTTGGTGTGACCTGATGTTTCGTTCAGGGAGGTCATTGGCCATCCTGCTTGTCCCTGTAGCTGGTCAATGCAAAGAGACACACACTAGGGGGTCCTCTTGGCTGTGACCTGCTGATTTGCCCAAACCTCCAGGTCCAGGCTCCTCCCTTTAAAACTGTGTAAACCATACCTGTATTAAAGCAACACTACCATCACAAAAAATCCCAAAAGGAGTTCCCTGCAAAGTAGAGGTATCATAGTTACCTTTCTGGTGGCCTGTATCTCTTGTCCTCATTTTAATAAGGAGCTACAGCCTCCATCAGAAGTTTCAACATTTGATACTTACAATAGCTTAAGATGCCTGTGCCCCCTATCACACACTGTGTTCCACCTTCTGACTCCTACATCCCTTCATGACACAGTGGTGATGTAGGGACCATCAACCAGAACCACAGTGCCAGGTGGGGGACATGGTCTTCCAACACACCCTAGAGTGTTGAATGTTGAAGATTCTGATGAAAGCTGCAGTACTTCAAGGAAGCTAACACAAGAGACATGGACATCTCATATTTGCAAAGAACCAACTACAACTACAGGATCAGTGTAAACGTTTCACCTTTCCCATCACATTCTTGGAAAATCAACATCTGGCTTGACAAATTCCGTGGTGATCAAATTAATGCAATGGCTATTTATGATGGGTTATATTCCAACACTCATTAGAACCAAGGAAAATACTAAGATAAGCACGCAAGCATCTTAAGCATCGCAAGTCCAGTTACTAGCAATTCTCATAAGCTAACATGTGTTAAGTGAATTGAGAATACCTTCTACCATCAAAGGCTAATCACACAGGCATTGCTTTGTGACATTCTCCCTTGAAGGATCTTCCATGTGATAGTTCAGTGTGAAGGTGAAAAGAGCTGATTGGCCAGGGCTCGTTCCCCTCGGGGTGGCAATCTGTCATCATCCCTGGCAAGGGTGGAACTAATGACCTATCATTTCCCTTTGCCCCTCTGTAAGCAGCAAGATACAGCAGGTGGAAAAAAATTCCCACTGAGCCTTCTGTTTGCTGTAATCATCCAAGAAGTGCCGTTATATCATACAGTCAAGCATGCTTACAGTTATCACAGTTGATGAAATGTTCACCCTTTAGGTAGCGGTAAGCAAAACTAGCAGTTTTCCTTCCTCCAAAATTTTGGCAAAATTTGAGAGATCTTGACAGAAGTTTGGCTAATTGCACTGAAGAGGGCAAAACTTTGGGAAAAAAGGGTGTTTTTGGTATTTTTTAAGAATGCAATGGGCTTTAAATGGCTTCTGATGGTTACAGAAGTACCTTTCAACAAACTTGGCCTGTGATTGTTGCAGAAAATGGCCTAAAAATTTGCCTAATAAAGAAAAGAAAATAAACATTTTTAAAATTCATTAAATTAAATGTAATAAAATGAAATCATTGGAACACATGAAGATGGGGCACATAAATACAAATAATACATAAACTAGATAATCCTTTACTCTCTAAATAAATCACCTACCTTCAGCTCAGGTCAGCCTTGAAGAAGTTTTTGCAATAAACATCGTACAAACACCATTTTTATAATATTGTAATTGTTGGCTTTGTTTTATTTTCAGTTATTTGCTGTCAGTTTTCCCACCTATTTCACCACCAACCATGTGTGACCACACTTTTGTTGCGTTCTCTAGTTTTTCACAGCTTGTCTGTTGCTACGTGTGTACACACCTGACGGTTACTAAGACAATGTTATGTTTTATTTGTTTCATTTTTCAGAATTATGTAGTGCTGACAATTTGCTAACAGCTTTATAGAGCCCAGAGAAATTCATCCCTAGAGGATCTTACATTCCAGTTTCCCAACTGCGGCATACTTACAGACTTCCTGAAAGAGAAGAGAGGGGCACTCTTTCAAATTTTAGGCAAAAATTCTCCATTCCTACAGTTTCTTCATATCACGTGTCAAACAAGGCCTGCTGCCCGAATCTGGCCCACAAAGCCATGTCATGTGGCCTTCACACCACTTCTGCATCCACGGCTCCTCCCTTGTCTCTGCCCTCACCTTGTTTCAGTAGTCAGCAGCTGAGAGGAGGACAGAACTCCTCTTTAGACACGTGCGGTTCGTTTCATACCAAATTCGAAATTCGGACAAATTTTTCATTATTCAGAAATCCGGATGTATCCAAATTTCTGATTTACAATAGCAACAAATTTAAACGAATCTGAAATAATGAAACTAAAATTTTGGACAAAATTCAATTCAAATTTGAACAGTTTTTGAATCAAATTAGAATTTTTTTTTCGAATTGAATTTAAATTGTTTTCGAATCAAATGTGAATTTGAATTGCAGAAGAGAATAAAATAGAATTGAAAATAAAGGAATAGAACAGAAAATAATAGAATAGAAAATAATACAATAGAACATAAAATGATAGAATTTAATAGAGTTAAACAGAACAGAATACAAAATAAAGGAATAGAAGAAAATAAAATAGAAAATAAAGGAATAGAAGATAAAATAATAGTATAGAATAGAGTACAACAGAACAAAATAGAATAGAAAATAAAAGAACAGAATAAAATAGAATAAAAAATAGCGTAATAGAGTAGAATTAAAAAAAGAATAGAATAGAATAAAATAGAAATAATATAATCATCTTCTGAAATTCACATTTCAAAAGGAATACATTTAAATTCAAATAGAATAGAAAAGAATAGAATAGAAAAAAAGAATAGAATATAAAAGAATAGAATAGAAAAAAAACAATAGAAAAGAAGAAAATAGAATATAAACTTCTTCCGAAAATTCGGATTTCGAAAATAATAAATTTGAATTTGAATAGAATAGAAAAAAATAGATTAGAATAGAAAATAAAATGAAAGAATAGAAGTAACAAATCTTAAAAATATATTTTTTTCCACTCAGCACATGTCTATTCCTCTTACAGATCCCGCACCTCTCTACGAGCTTCCACCTCCCCTGGTCTCAGCATTCCTCACACTCTGGCAGCTGACTCCTCTGATCCTTCTCAAGACTCAGCACAAGGGGGTGCACTGTGATGTCAGGGAGGGTGGGGGACTGTCGACTTGTGATGGTGGGGGGGCTCTTGACATCTGATATAAGGGGGGGTGCTATCAGGGGAGGGCTGGCAGCCTTAGGCCTGGGGGGCAAGTCCAGTCAAGTAGCCCATTTAACCACCGAATCAGCTCACCATCCATGCCCACCTGGTTTTAGAATGGATATTGATGTTATGAAGCAAGACAAATATTATACAATGTGGTAACATAATTTAATGTCAATAGCAACAAAGGAGGTTTAACAAACCACGCACCAGTGCCCATCAATGCAGCCTCACCAGTGCCTATCAAATACAACCTGATCAGTGCCAATCAATGCAGGCTCGCCAGTGCCCATCAGCACAGCCTGATCAGTGCCAATCATTGCGGCCTGATCAGTGGCCATCAATGCAGCCTGATCACTGCCCATCAATGCAGCCTCGCCAGTGCCCATCAGCATGGCCTGATCAGTGCTCATCAATGCAGCCTCACCAGTGCCCATCCAATGCAGCCTGCAATGCAAAGAGAGGAGAGCCGCGACAGATCCCCGCTTACCTGGCCCGGCCGCTGTCATATGAAGTCCCGCCTCCTGGACTAGCTCTTATGATAGACATCACCAGTGTGCTATCTATTATAGAAGCTGGTCCAGGAGGTAGGACTTTGTAAGCGGGAGATCCACGTTCTGTGTAATCCACCACCCCCCCAAGACAGCCCAATGGGCCCAGCTGGATGCATGGTAGGGCCGGCCCTGGGTGCCCCCCCCCGCTTTGCCTGCAGTTAGTTGGTGGCTGCGCCCCTGCTTCCTTCCGTCACAAGAAGAAAAGAGTGAGAGCGGGCAGCAGCCGTCGGCCATTTTGAATGTAAGTTAGGGTGGCCTGGGGGGCAATTGCCACCCTTCCTCCTGGCCCAGCCCTCCCATGGGTGCTATAGGCATCTAGACTGACAGATACAACTGGCTCTTTGAGGGCAACCATAATGCTGATGCTGATGCTGATGAAATTGAGTTTAACACCCCTGCTTTATACCATTATCTCAGATAGGAAATACCAACAGACCCCTAATTTTTCATGAGCTATGGAGAGGCAAATTTCAATCCCATTGGAGGTACCCTATTATGTCTTTGATTGCTTTGAAACCAAAGGTTCAATGGCTCTATTGTGTTGCACGTGTATGACCAGCTTTGCAGTAAAATGGCTTTGGAAGATAAAGGAGGACATTTTGGAGGTCATGATGGCGTTTTTTTTTTATACCTGATAATTCTTCTAATTGAAGCCTGACATGTAGCAACTTTTTAACCCTTCATGATTCCGCGGTTAATCCCCTCCAACCTCAATTCTTTTCACAGCCCATCAAGTAAACATGTGTCACCGATTTTCCACTAACCAGGCCCCGGTGGCTGGCTATTTACATGCAGCTGCTCGGACATGCTTGGCAAGGCTGGCGGATGAGGTCTCGGATCTGTAAAGGGCTCTTGCGCAGTGGGCATTGTCCCAGCTCGTTATGCGGGTGGGGAGGTTACGTTTGATTGTGTCATATCTAATAGGGAAAGACAAGGTCAGTACAGGACGGTGCTTTAATTACCCGGCCCAACGACAGAGCCAAGGTTATCTTTTATAGGAAGGGATGACAATTATTTGTCGTTTCAATGTAAACATTTCGCTGAGATGAAGGAAGGGGGGACGTAGATGATGTTCTTCCAAGGTTTTAGTGTAAATTAAAGGTGCACATTTAAAGGGGCCTCATCACAAGGAAAAGGTTATAAGAATGACATTTTCTAAACAAAATGTGTCTCTATTTACCATCTGAAGTTCTAAAACAGATTTTTTGTTATGCCTTGGGAGCTCCCAGGTCAAGCTTCCTATGTACAATTTTAAGCATACTTACCAATGTTATGGTCCCTAGTTACCGTTAACCCCACCCATTGATTGCATTTTGTCCACCCATTTTCTAGGTACGAGCGTCCAAATTATGCCTACTGGTTTGTCCTGCCACAAACCACCTCTAAATCTGTAGGGACTTCTATCTTATGATGTATATTGGCGTTGTTTGCAGGCTCCTGGCATGATGCTTCATATCTGGGGTACGTGTCCATGCATTGTTCCTTTTTTGGATGAAATACTACATTTGTATGATGCGCTGGTGGGCGATAAATACCCAAATCACCCCCAAATCACAATACTCTCTATGCTGCTATGGATCCTACAAACAAATTTAGAAAAGTCTGATTAGACATTTCCTGACAGCAGCCCGATCTGTGATTGCCAGATGTTGGTGGCAGCCTCAAGCACCATCTTTGACCGCTTGGGCTTGTGAAATTAAAAATATTGAGTGTATGGAAAGCATGATTGCCAGAGACATGGACAAATCTGAATCTCATATTTTCATGTGGATGGTTTGGACACATTTTTATTATTATTTTAATTTTAATTTTGCCCCTTATATTGCTACCACTGTTTGAGTGCAAACATACTTCCGGGAACCCGTTAGGTGCATGTGCCTTCTTATAAACGTTCAGTGACCAAGTCCCCTCCTCCCTTCACCTTCCCCCTCCCCTTTTTTTTAATCGTTCTCTTCCCCTCTTTTCTTTTTTTTTCTCCCTCCTTTTTATACTCTTTTTTGTTTTTTTTTCCTTGTGTAATTCGGTTTTCAGGCTCAGCATTCCATGATAGCATCTTAGACAGGTGGTTTTCCAAATGGACATCTATATATGTAGACCAGTGGCGGCTGGTGCTCCATTTTTTTGGGGGGACAAACAAACCACCTGCCTTCACCCTGCCCCTTCCGTCGCTCGATCGTCAGCCCACCAGCCCTGCACTTACCCTATCTAGTTCACGGGCAGTGCTTCCTCCTCGACGGCTTCCCCTGTGTCTCCTCCCTCCTCCTCGGCGGCCAATACAGTCACTTCTCTTCTCTGTCAATCTGGTCTTGGGAATCAGGAAGACAATAGCAAATATTCACTATTGTCACACAACTGGGTGGTGTCACACAACTGGGTGGGGTGGGGGTGGGCCCACCCATTTTTTAAGCCAATTAGAGCGTCTGGCTCCAATCATGTGCTTCTAAAAAAAAAAAAGTACAAACCCCATTGGAATCCATGTGTCTGGCACCCTGCAGGTAGATTAGGGGCCGGGTACATGGATTAGGGGGGGCGGCGCCCCTGCGCTCTTTATGGATGGGCCGCCACTGATGCAGACGTTATCTCCTCTATATTATTATTATTATTATACAGGATTTATATAGCGCCAGCAGTTTGCGCAGCGCTTTACAAAAATGGAGGCAGACAGTACAGTTACATCACAATTTGGTACAGGAGGAATCAGAGGGCCCTGCTCCTTAGAGCTTACAATCTAAGAGGGAGGGTCAATTGATACAAAAGGTAAAAGCTGTGGGAGATGAGCTGATGTAGAAAGAAAGAAGCAGGATAGGCTTCTTTAAAGAGAAAGGTTTTCATTATAAATGGAAACCTATTGTTTTTTGTTCATTTGACTATTATACGGATATGTCTGTTTTCCTGTTATGGGCATATTTGTACCTTTTTGGTCCATCATGGAGATTAAGCATAAATCTCTAGGGACTGTTCATCTTACTCATCTTATGGGTTTGTCCTATCTAGACCCCACCTCTCAATATCCAAGGCCTGTCCACTCCTGGCCCTGATCCAAGCAGTTAATGCCTATGCATGTGTAGTAAATCAAATAAAGCTGGTCCTGTGATTCTGGGACATGGCCCTTGACACAGCTTTGGTGAGACAGAGGGCCAAGTTGTAGGGTTATATACAAAGTGTGTTGCGCTAAAAATGTACATAAACTACTCAGATGACATTAATTATAATATCAAAACCAAAGTGACATGTGCAAAATTCAAGTTCATGGTGACGTAACAAAATTGATAAACCAAAAGATAGTGTGACATGTGCATATTGTAGTGAAAATCCAGTTAATGTGGTGCCATTAACATGACACTAAAAGGTGTGTCGAGCATACGAAAAACAGAATCCAAAGTCCATATGAGTCACCACCGTGATGCAATTCCTCCACCTTGTGAATGGAGCGCCACCAAATGGAAAGGATGTGCCCTTACCGCAAAACAATGACCACCTATTATGGGGGGTCACAGAAGGCTTTATTGTAAATGAGCTCCTTTCGGTCTTTAATTGTCCTTGGAGGGATAGGGGAACTCTCACTTCACTTATGATGTGAATGGAGCCTAATGGGGTACCATTCTCCCTACTCAAACCATTAAGGGAGCAGGGTTCTTCTTATTAGACATATGCATGATGAAAACATTTGTTTTGTTTAGTTTTGCTTCAATTCATAATCTAACTATCAAGTTTCGTTCAATTTGTATTCGGAATTTGTTGCATGTCTTTTTAAAATTTTCGTCGTATTTACGAGGTTTTTTTTTTTTGATGTGAAACATTCGAATCGATACATTTTGAATTGGTCGAATCTAAAACTTTAGATTTTTTTTTTTTGGATTCTAATGCAGCAAAGTGAATAAATAAAAACAAAATCATCAAATGATTACAATGACTCTTAAAATCACCTTTTGCTTAACAAGCAGCTTTATTTTGAAATGGTACTCGAATAACACACATAGTCTTTGAGTTCAGAAATATGTTTATAGTTAGAATTCAACTGGAGTTCGATGTAAAATTCGATTTGAATTTCAATCTGACTTTCCGAAATTCAGATGAATTTCCTTTCGTTATTCGGTGCATTCGGAAGATTTGTTTATATTGTAATTCAGGTATTCACATACATCCGAACCTCTGAATAACAAAAAAATTGTCTGAATATTAATTCGGAAGGAAACAAACCACACATGTCTACTTCTCATTGATACAAACAATGGCACACTAGGTTAACTACTTCAGCCCCAGCCGCCTTCGATATACATCGGTACTTTGACGTGGAGTACCGGTGTTATGGCAGCAGATAGCTGCCATAAACCCAGTATCCTCTGAAATGGCGAGCGGCTGGCTTTCAGATAAAAGTGGTCTCTGCGGCAGATTCCCTGCGAGGTCACTTTCATTGGGGGTGGTAGAGGGGGCCCCCCTCCCTCCGCGCTCTGGTCGTCTCTGCCGCTTACCAGAGCCGTCGGTAGCAGCGGAGACGATCGGGTCCTTTACCCTCAATACCTGGGTGCCGACTGAGGGGAAGATGGCCCTCGCTCGGCTCCATAGCATTGAAGGGCGGAAGTGACGTCAAACGTCACTTCCGCCCAGTGCTCTTAAAGGGGATTTATTTTTTCAAATTACATTAATTTCTTTTTCTTTTTTTATTGCAGTTTAGAGTAAATATGAGATCTGAGATTATTTTGGCCCCAAATCTCACATTTAATAGGTCCTGTCATGTTTTTTTTTCTATTATTCCTTGTAATAGGAATAAAAGTGACCCGAAAGTTTTTTTAATAGGACAGTGTAAAAATAAATAATAAAAAGTAAAATAAATAATAAAAAACGTTAAAGCGCCCCGTCCCGCCGAGCTCGCACGCAAAAGCGAATGCATATGTAAGCCCCGCCCACATATGTAAACAGTGTTGAAACCACACATGTGAGGTATCGCCGCGATCGTTAGAGTGAGAGCAATAATTCTAGCTCTAGATCTCCTCTGTAACTCAAAACTGGTAACCTGTAGAAATTTTTAAACGTCGTCGATGGAGATTTTTTAATGCCAAAGTTTGTCGCCATTCCACAGCGGGCGCAATTTGGAAGCATGACATGTTGGGTATCAATTTACTCGGCATAACATTATCTTTCACAATATAGAAAAAATTGGGCTAACTTTACTGCTGTCTGATTTTTTTATTCAAAAAAGTGAATTTTTTCCCAAAAAAATTGTGCTTGTAAGACCGCTGCGCAAATACGGTGTGACATAAAGTATTGCAATGACTGCCATTTTATTCTCTAGGATGTTAGAAAAAAAATATTATTATTATTTTATATAATTATTATTACTGTTTTCGATATCTTGTTATGTTCTTTTTTGATCAAGTAACATTTGTAAAAATCTATAACATTTATCAAATGATGAAAGTCCTTATGCAGTGGTTTCCAAGGGACCAAATAAGAAATGATGATTAGACCATTTTAAAAATGTCATGCCAGCCCTGAGTGACAGCTTGTGCACCCATTTAAAGGTAGCAAAGTGCAAAATGGACGCCCAGACGCTCTGTAAGCTGTGTTTAGAGGTGAACCATAACTACAGTTCAGCGTGATAATATGTGTTTTAGATTCGGCTCCTAAACCTATTATCAAACAACCCTTGACAAGGCCTGCCTGAGCGCGGGTAATTGTGTTGACAACCTCCGCAGCCGCTATTTGGAGTGTAACCCGCTTGGACGGGGGGAACTTAGTCACCGTGCGTGAGACGGAGGACAGGTCGGAGATAATACGAGGCTCTGTGTTTTATTTTTAATCTCGGTTGCCATGTGCGACATCAATATTTTAATGTTCCTTTATCACCAGGGCACTTCCTGTCTAATGATTTAAAGCCCAACATCTGATTTTGTTATTATCTGTGTCTCTATCGAAGAAATGTCCTTTCGTTTTGCGTCACAACAAGAATGCAAAGGAAACATTCTTTAACTGCTTGCCGACCGCCCTATAGCAGGTTTACAGGGCAGCTGCACTGTGCAGAATCACATACACTATATTGTCACAAGTATTGGGACGCCTGCCTTTACACACACATGAACTTTAATGGCATCCCAGTCTTAGTCTGTAGGGTTCATTATTGAGTTGGCCCACCCTTTGCAGCTGTAACAGCTTCAACTCTTCTGGGCAGGCTGTCCACAAGGTTTAGGCGTGTCTATGGGAATATTTGACCATTCTTGCAGAAGCACATTTGTGAGGTCAGGCACTGATGTTGGACAAGAAGGCCTGGCTCGCAGTCTCCGCTCTAAATCATCCCAAAGGTGTTCTATTGGGTTGAGGTCAGGACTCTGTGCAGGCCAGTCAAATTCCTCAACCCCAATCTCGCTCATCCGTGTCTTTATGGACCTTACTTTGTGCACTGGTGTGCAGTCATGTTGGAACAGGAAAGGGCCATCCCCAAACTGTTCCCACAATGTTGGGAGCATGAAATTGTCCAAAACATCTTGGTATGTTGACGACTTCACTGGAACTAAGGGGCCAAACCAAACCCCCGAAAAACAATCGCACACCATAATCTCCCCTCCACCAAATGATTTGGACCAGTGCAAAAAGCAATGTCCATAAAGACATAGATGAGCGAGTTTGTGGTGGAGGAACTTGACTGGCCAGCACAGAGCCCTGACCTCAACCCGATAGAACACATTTGGGATGAAATTGAGTGCAGACTGCAAGCCGGATCTTCTCGTCCAACATCAGTGCCTGACCTCACAAATGTACTTCTGAAAGAATGGTCATACATTCCCATAAACACTCCCAAACCTTGTGGACAGCCTTCCCAGAAGATTTGAAGTTGATATAGCTGCAAAGGGTGGGCCAACTCAATATTGAAGTCTACAGTAAAAAGCAGGTGTCCCAATACTTTTGACAATATAGTATATACAGTCCTGCTCACCATTATTGGCACCCCTTCATGTTTTGCATAACTGAGTGAATGTCTTCAGAAATAAATGGAAATGTACCAAATTTATATCAGCAGGATATAACAGTTTTCATAACCCTGTGGACGAAAAATGACATCTGAAGTTATAACTCAACCGGGTGGGAAACGTCGATATAGTTGAAGTTTAGAAGACCCTTCCGACAGGTGTTCCAAACCCTCACAAATACCCTTACATACTGGTAAGAAAGTCTTCATGTAAACACTCCAGTCCGTGACTACAACCTGCTCTTCTAGGCCGAACGTCAGACGTGAGTTAAAGTAGGGTTTACACAAGATAGCCCAACTCCAGTCCCGAGACACGACCGGTCAGTTCAAGGAGGTGGTGTTTGAGCGAGTAGATACAGAAATACCTGTAACGAAAAACGTGACCAGGTTTAGTAAACCACCTCCCCTCTAATACCACACGCTAACAAAAAGCCCCCAAACCAAACCGGGGAATCAAGGTCACTTCAGCAGTTGTATGGTTCTACAAAACCTGTTAAAGTACGAGGGTTGTAACACCCTTGTCAAACCCC
>BLSH010074502.1:837716-879591 GCA_018402905.1 Glandirana rugosa | reverse complement strand
TTTCTGGTGTCGTCAGACAGCTCCTTTGTCTTTACCATTGTCACACATGAAGAGGGAATAACAGGTGGCTTTTTATAAAACCAAAATGTTCATTTATTGGCTAATTTGGGTCACATGGGTGGAGGCAATTCATCACAGGTGATCCTCATTTGAGATCTGCAACAGGTGAGCCAAATTGGGTTTCCATACTGATTTGCAGCAAAGGGTGCCAATACCACTGACAAGGCAAGCATTATGGTTTTCTCTGTTTTCCTCATAATGTTTATCTTTTTAAATGTTATTTATCATTTACAGTTTTTTGTCAAACACAAGCTATCTGTAGTAATATGTTGGTTAATTTGATACATTTCCTTCAGTAGATATTCCACAATATGTACATAAACTTCATGGGTGCCAATAATGGTGAGCAGGACTGTATATATATATGTGCACTTTTGTGTAGGGGTTTTGCGCAGTATTAATTAAATTAATTGTATTAACTAACAAAAACATGAAAAAGAAAATCTGACTCTTTGATCTTCGCTCTGGCACTTTCACTAGATCAGTCTTTCTCAACCTCTTTACCCCTGAGGAATCCGTTCTATAATTAGCAGGTCTTGGTAAACCCTACTAAAACCAATTAATTGAGAATTGTCAGAGATTGCAGACATGATACATGAGATGATCAGAGACTATGGGCATAATACGGGAGATGGTCAGAGACTGCAGACATGATACAAGTGATGTCAGAGACTGTGATATGATACAAGAAATGATCAGGAAGTGTGGACATGATAGAAGAAATGGTCAGAGATTGTGGACATGATACAAGAAATGGTCAGAGATTGTGGGCATGATACAAGAGATGGCCAAAGACCATGGCATGATACAAGAAATTGTCAGAGACTATGAACATAATATGGGAGATGGTCAGAGACTGAAGACATGATGCAAGAGATGGTCAGAGACTGCAGGCATGTTACAAGAGATGGTCATAGACTGCAGACATGATACAAGAGATGGTCAGAGACTGTGAACATGATTGAAGAGATGATCAGAGACTGCAGACATGACACAAGAGATGATCAGAGACTGTGGGCATGGCACAGACGATGTTTAGAGACTGTGAACATAGTACAGGAGATGGTTTGAGACTGTGGACATGATGCAGGAGATGATCAGAGACTGTGGACATGGTACAGAAGTTGGTCAGAGACTGTGGACATGGTACAGAAGTTGGTCAGAGACTGTGGACATGATACAGGAGATGGTCAGAGACCGTGACAGATTTACAGCCTTTCTCAACCTTTTCAACACGGAGGAACCCTTTAAATAGTTCTCTGGTCTCAAGCTAAAAATTTAAAATCTACAACTCATGATACATTAGTGTGATGGTCAATGGGAAGAATGCTGCTTGCACTTGTGGTCATTGGGAAGAATTACCCCTTAACCACTTGCCGACCGCCGATCGGCATCTGACGGCGGCAAAGTGGCTCGTTCCCGCAAATCGCCGTCATACGACGGCGGCTGCGGGAACGAGTTTAGTGAGCGCGCGCGCGCCGCCTGAGGCGCGCCCACGCGCTCACTGTGTCCAGGGGGGGCCAGGGAGCGGGTGCGGCGGCTTCGATTGCCGCCAGCTACCCGCGATGGCCCCCCCGGAGCGAGTGAGCGGAGGTCCATGTATGTAAACACGGACCTCCACTCTGTGTGAGGGGGAAGGGCTGTGATCACAGCCTTCCTTTACGTGAAGGCTGTGACCACTTCCCTTCCCCAGCTAGGCAAGTCCCCATACAGTTAGAACACGCCCAGGGAACATAGTTAACTCTTAGCGCGCCCCCTGCAGGTTAACCCCTTCACTGCCAATGGCATTTACACAGTAATCAGTGCATTTTTATAGCACTGATCGCTGTATAAATGCCAATGGTCCCAAAAAAGTGTCAAAATGGTCCGACGTGTCCACTGAAATATCGCAGTACCGCTAAAAATCACAGATCGCCGCCATTATTAGTAAAAAATAAATAAAAAATTAAAAACCCCAAAAATGAATTCTCATCATCCGTAAACGCGACCACTTTTGCGCAAACCAATCAATAACCGCCGATTGCGATTTTTTTTATCGCAAATATGAGGAAGAATATAAATCGGCCAAAAACGGTGAAAAAAAATGTTTTTTTATATTTTTTTTTGGATTTGTATTTTAGGAAAAAGTAAGAAATTTGGGTTTTTTTTGCAAAATTGTCGCTCTTCTTTTGTTTATAGCGGCGATCAGAAATGACGCAGCGGTGATCAAATACCACCAAAAGAAAGCTCTATTTGTGGGAAAAAAAGGACGCAAATTTCGTTTGGGTACAACGTCGCACGACCGCGCAATTGTCAGTTAAAACAACGCAGCGCCGAATCGCAAAAAGGGTTCCGGTCCTAAAGCTGGAAATCCTTCCGGGGCTGAAGTGGTTAAAGATAGCTAAAAAGATCAATGATGTCATTGGGAATTTATCTGAGAGGTAAAAATTGACCATTGCACAAGGAACCCCTAGCAACCTCTGGAGGAGCCCTAGGGTTCCACAGAACCCTGGTACAGAAGTTGGTCAGAGACTGTGGACATGATACAAGAGATGGTCAGAGACTACAGACATGTTACAAGAGATGATCAGAGACTGTGGACATTCTGCAGGAGACTGTCATAGACTGTGAACATGCTATAGGAGTTGCTGGAGACTGGGGTCATGTTTCAGGCGACCATAAAAGACTGGAGGCATATTACACAATCCTGCTAGAAATCTATTATAACAGGGCAATAGGGAGACACAGATTTGTGCCTGCAGGGACCCCGAGAGCCCCCCAAAAAGTGTCACAGGTTGGATACCAAGGTTTTTAGGATGAAAGAAGGGAAACCTTTTATAAAGGATGCACCCCTGCCATGGCTCCAGGTATGTGGACAATAATGAATTCATACAAAAAATGATTGGTTAAACCCACAAGTACTTTTTTCCACCATTACTTTTCCTTTATATAAGCTTTTCAAAATAAAGAATGCAAATGTTTCAAGATATGGGTATACCTTTTAGTATAGTAAATCACTTTTGACAGTAAAATTCAAATTTTTTCATAGAGGTCTACACGTCAGATGAAAAAAAGAGGGATAATCAAGAAAAACAATGAATCTAAATATGAAGTAGGGACAGTTCCTCTAAATGTAGGACAGTTGGGGACCATTAAGGGCCATGCCTAAATCAGTAGAGATGTCTCTCCCCGGAATTCCTTTTTGTTTCTACCTGGCCACCTCTACATGCTGGTGGGTAAATCCAGCGGCAGGAGGGGGCCGGGGGAAAGGTTCTGCCTGAAGGGGTCACAAGACTCTCTGTAGACCAATTAGCACAGAACCATCACCTCTCTCCAGGCTGGAGAGGAATTGGCCGCAGGGCAAAAACAAACGTTCCTCTGGATTTCAGTGTGCATTCTCATTTTACGTTTCATGGCTCAAATCCCAAAGCTATCTTTTTTTTTAGCCTTAATAATGACCATTATTTTCAACAATAGCGGTCGATTGTAAATGAAAATAGTCACATGGCTGAAAATAACAGCTGATATGTCAAATAATATGAGTTGTGGCCTGGCAGATTGATACTATAATCACATAATGTGTGGGGTAGGGGGAGACAAAATGGAGTGGGGCATTAACTGACAGCATGTTCCTTAATGTCTAGGGCAGCATGTAGGCCAAATGTACTTCTGACAGCACCGGAGCTTTTAATATATCCGGGTTGAAGTATTAAGTCCTGTTGGTAGTGCCGCAGGATCATTAGCTTCCTTTGTACTTTGTGGGAGGACACTATCCCTCCCAATGACACCAACAATGAAGCACTATTCCTCCTACTGACACCAATGATGGTGCACTATTCCGCTTACTGACACCAATGATGGGGCACTATTTCTCCCACTGACACCAATGATGGGACACTATTCCTCCCACTGATACCGATGATGGGGCACTATTCCTCCCACTGACACCAATGATGGGCCAATATTACTCTCACTGATACCAATGATGGGTCAATATCACTCCCATTGATGCCAACGATGGGGCACTATTACCCTCATTGACACCAATGATGGGTCAATAATCCTCCCACTGATACCAATGAGGAGGCACTATTCCCCCCACTGACACCAATGCTAGGACACTATTCCTCCCACTGATGCCAATGATAGGGCACTATTCCTCCCACTGATACCAATGATGAGGAACTATTCCTCCCACTGACACCAATGATGAGGAACTATTCCTCCCACTGACACCAAAGATGAGGAACTAATCCTCCCCCTGATACAAATGATGGGGCACTATTCCTCCTACGGACACCAATGATGGGGCACTATTCCTCCTATGGACACCAATGATGGGGCACTATTTCTCCCACTTATACCAATGATGGGACACTATTATTCCTACTGACACCGATGATGGGGCAATATTATTCTCACTGATACCAATGATGGGATAATATTAATCCCATTGATATTAACGATGGGGCACTATTACCCTCACTGACACCAATGATGGGTCAATATTACTTCCACTGACACCAATGATAGGGCACTATTCCTCCCACTGACACCAATGATAGGGCACTATTCCTCCCACTGACACCAATGATAGGGCACTATTCCTCCCACTGACACCAATGATAGGGCACTATTCCTCCCACTGATACCAATGATGAGGAACTATTCCTCCCACTGATACCAATGATGAGGAACTATTCCTCCCACTGACACCAATAATGAGAAACTATTCCTCCCACTGACACCAAAGTTGAGGAACTATTCCTCCCACTGATACCAATGATATGGCACTATTCCTCCCACTGACACCAATGATAGGGCACTATTCCTCCCACTGACACCAATGATAGGACACTAATCCTCCCACCGACAACAATGATGGCGCACTATTACTCCCACTGACACCAGTGCTGGGGCAATATTACTCCCACTGACACCAATGATGGGGCAATATTAATCCTGGTGACACAAATGATGGGGCACTATTCCTCCCACTGACACCAATGATGGGGCACTATTTCTCCCACTGATACCAAATGATGGGTTGCTATTCCTCCCACTCACACCAACGACGAAGCACTATTACTCTCACTGATCTCAACGATGGGACACCATTCTTTCTACTGACACAAATGATAGGGCACTATACCTCCCACTAAAACCAATGATAGAGCACTATTCCTTCTCTGCATAGGCAGTTTTTTGATAAAGGTGAACTAACCCTTTAAGGGACAGCGGTTGGGGGCAATAAAAACGAGGCAAAACAGTGTGTTTTTAATGCCCCCCTCACAAGTATAAACGAGACCTAATTGACTTTGCCCACCATGGCAACAGAATTCTGAGGTGGCAATAGAATCACACAAAAGCAGGAAGGCCCATGCTGATGTTGTCATATCACAACCAACTTTAATAAAACCTGACAAACACAATGCAACCCCGCCTAGGACCGCCCCTTTCTAGAATTTTACCCAATAAAATGCTCTATATGACATTCATACAGTCATTCGGTTACTATGGGTTACGGCGATTAGCACTTTTTTGCATTCGTTGTCCATTAAATGAAGGAAAAGGTTTTTCCATTACAAACTTTGATGAACACGCCCCGGTGTCTCATGCCACAGTGGTTTTATTAGCCCTCAGCAGTAAGATGACAGACCCAACAGTGCAGAATATCGGCCAAGCAGACAAAATGGCTGACTTCACTGTTTATGAATGACTGCGATGCTACAGCCGCCTCAGAATTCCGTTGCCACGGCAAAGTCACACAGCTACTCTCTCCGTACGCGTTGGATAATGCGGCATGTCAGAGCTTTGTAGCATCCACAGAATGCCCAGCACATCGTCATGAATGTCATCGCTGGTGAATTACTAAGCGGCATAGCAACAGGAAGCACAAACGTCCTTGACAGAGGGAGAAGTCAAGGCAGATGTGGGAAAAGCTGAGAGAATGGCTGTTGAGACAAGAATATGACTATTGACGGAGGATGGGATGAAAACGAATGACTGGAAAGCGCAGTCTGTGAGCTGAAGGCTGTGCCTGAGCTCGGCTTTGCAGCACCTGAGGGCCTAGACTCTATTTGGTGTTGCATTTTAAGCTCAGATGACTGTACAATTCACAGATCATCCCACCACTGCAGCCAGCAGGAGGGTCACTTGATATCTAATCAGGGAAAAGCGGTGATGTAGACTTGGGTGCCTCTCGCTGACAGTCTTGGGGTCTTTCCATATAGGTATTTCTAGGAACCGTCATGGTTTTATTGTAAGCCGGGTACACACCTGTGCGGTGAATTTTAGGTGCGATGTGTTTTACGTGTGTTATCATTGAGGGCCCATCACACTAGGCAGCAGAAAAAAATGCCAGAACTGCTGACAGAAAAAAGCACCATAAAAAAAAAGGTCCTATGGAGCAAATTGTACACGCATTTAGACGTGTTTGCATTTACAAGCATTTTTCCTCAAAACACTAGAAAAATGTACACTTAAAAATGCTTGATAAGTCTAAACGCAGAGTTTAGGTGCGTCAAGCATTTTTCCTGCCCAAAAGCCCCTCAGAAAAATACACGTATGATGTTTTTGCTAGTGCTTACAGATGTAGGGTCCTGAATGCAGCCTGCATGCGGGAGATTATAACGGCACATAGCTGCGCACAGTCGCCTGACATCATTCATTTCTGTTTAGGGCCAGCACAGCCATGGGAGCTTGTATCCGGACCATCTAGACTAGGGGTTCTCCAATTTTTTCTAGACCAGGGCCTGGTAAAGTCTTCCAAAACCTTCCATGCCCCAACAGTAGAGAGTAAAGTTTATACTCACACAATAAAAGTATAGAAATGCAAATGATGGGCAGCACCATGGGAGGTTGGGGGGCTCTATGGAAGCTGAGGGCTTTAGGGGGACCTGGGAGCACTGTGGGCCACTGTGGGTGGTTGGTGAACACTTTGGGAGCTGGGAGGAACTGGGGAATTGTGGATGTCTTTATGAAAGCTGAGGGCTCTAGAGGGGCCTGGGAGCACTGTGGGCCATTGTGGGTGGTTGATGGACACTATGGGAGCTGGGAGGCACTAGGGGAGGTTGGGTAGGCTCTGTGATGATATCACGTGTGAGACACACACGAAGTAATGATATCACGCTAGCAAGGCTAACACCATCTTGGAAGGGGATTCTATTTTGCCAGCAGAATGTCATGCTAAGTTTTAAAAACTGTCAGTCTCTGACTACAAGTTCCTCACACCCCCCCCCCCCCTCCTGTTCCAGATAGATTTCAAAAAGCCACCTGGATCATGTTATCTGAAAGCCAAGAAGAGAGGTCTGTTTGTGTTTATTTTAAACAGCCATAAATCAGCAGTTAACAGAGATCAGGGGAACTCAAGGAATTGCTGAGGGGTATAAATCACACAGGTAAATCTGACCCCAGAGTGACCCCTATCCCTGTCTTAAAACTCACCAAAAATACATACAGTTCATAACTTCAGTTAGGAACATGACATAGCGATAACATGTACATATTTGAATGCAGAGTTTCAAGCCAAGTGAATCGAGTGTAAACTTCGGACCCTTTGAACGTAAGGAGAGCCAGAACTGGTGTGTTCCCTCCCCAGGGTCCCCAAATGTCTCAGAACCCTCATGTGTGGACTCATTCAGCTGCTCTGGGTCCACTGAGATTGAATTCCTTAATGTGAGATTTGCCCGGCGGCCCAATCATGAAATATGATTTTTCATACAGAACTTGTGAAGTAGGGAAGATTGTATTTCACAGCCCGCCTAAGAATCTGCCTAACTCGTGTGAGTGGTCAGGGGCATACAGCCCCACCCCTTGTCAACCAGAGAAAAAGGGACTGCTAAAACCAACTTCCAGTTCTCATTTTCCATCAATGAACCAACATCAGACAACCAGGGAATCATCTTCGAAACACTGATTAGTCATGAACATTTAAAAAGCAAGTATCTTTCATTCTGTATTTTTGCTGCTGTATTTTGTCTCATTGCTTTGTAACATTTTTTTTATTTATCTGTAAATATTTTACTGCACCTAAAACTTGACCTTTTTATTATTAAACCTTATCCTGAAAAGTGTTAATTTTGTCCCCAAAGCTCTTAATGCAAATCGAATGTGTTCCTTTGAAGAGCGCTACTGTTTAAAATAACGCCTCTGAATATACCTGTCTGCAGTGACAGTGTGTGTTACGGGTGGTTATTTTAAAATACTGGTATTGCTAAAATTCCGAGCTCCTCTGGCTCCCAAATAGATGTGGTGGCAGAGAAAGGGTTAATTGTTTGAATTAGCCCGGTAACAATCGCTTTCAGGCGGCTGGCATTTAGACGGTGGTCCCGCAAACTGGGAAATCTTTGTGTTGAAAGCAGCTGAGAGTGGCATTGTTACGTTCATGACAAGCGCGGTGTTGGATCAAGGGGTCCTCGACTACCCATCAGTGAGGAGGGCAGCGATCTGATACACACATTTGTCACAGGCTCTATGGTAGCTGAGGGCCTGAGAGCACTGTGGGCCATTGTGGGTGGTTGATGGACACAATGGGAGCTGGGAGGCACAAGGGGAGGTTGGGGGGGCTCTATGGTAGTTGAGGACTCCAGGAGGGCCTGGGAGCACTGTGGGCCATTGTGGATGGTTGGTGGGCACTATGGGAGCTGGGAAGCACTGGGAGAGGTTAAGGGACCTGCACTTGGCTGGAAGCCTGAGAGAGGGGAGGCCAAGGCTCGGTAGTGGGCCACAGCCCGTTGGTTGAGAACCACTGATCTAGGCTGAAGGTGTTGGTGTTAGGATCACTGAGGTTACTTGAGTTAGGATCATGAGAGGCTTTGTGTGTTACCTTTGGTGTATTTATAAGAAGTTTTACTTTTTTCAGGTTGGAAAAGCGGCTAGTTTTTAGCATCCTGAGTGGCAGTATATTACAGACCGCCAGTTGCAAACCCATTAAAGGTTTAAACACACTGTAAAGAATGTCGACGTTGGGTTATATAGGAAACTCTCAGCTATGGTTATAAAAAAGGGAAAGGAAACTTCCAGAAGGGATTACAGAACACAGTTATCTCCCCATCTACCACTGCTTCATCCTGACAGTGCCATTTATCTCTCTATCTCGCTTCGTTCTTCCCGTAACCTCTGCGGTCCCTCTTTATTTTTCTCCTTGCCGGATTGCACAGCCACCTCACTTTTTCTTCCCATTGAAAGCTCTCTCTCTGTCTCCTTCCAGAACTCACGCATCAATCACCCGCCGTGCCCCCTCAACCCGTTACGTGCACACTACGTTCATCTCCCATGACGACATCTCTCTGCATCGCCCACCCCTTGGTTACATCCCGCTGCGCCACCAGGGAGCCTGTCCCCGCTTCCGCGAGGCAACCTCATTCGAAGTTGCACAGCGTGGGGATATTATTTCTCTGATGTGTTCCTCATGGGAAGGCAAGTGCGAAAGGTTCATTTTTCTCCCTTGCAGAATCCTCGGTGACATTTTCTGCTGTCTCATAAAACCTTTCATCTTTATGAACAAATAGAACTTTTTTTTTTTTTTTCCTACGTGTGAGAAAGGTCTAAGATGCTGTTAACTTTGCTGAAGGGAACATAGATTTTTCTTACTAAAAGAAAGGGGAGAGGTATAGAGAGGAAGTAGGAGAGACAGGCAATTGAGGACATAGGCCAAGAGGGTAATGGAGAAAGGAAAGCGACAAGTAAGAAGAAGAGAAGTGGAGGGCAAGAACTGAGACAAATCAAAAGCCTAAAGTTGAAGTTGAACGGGTTGCTGTAGATGGGCCGATATCTCCCCTAGAATAACAGGTTAGGGAAATGTGGGCATCCTCAAGCAAATTGTTGCAGTGACCGCCCAAGTGTAAATTCTCAAGTTCTTGTCTTATGGTGATAAACAAATATGTACATAAAAGTTTGAAGTATGGGGCTGCTACTATAGCTGCCAATCGTTCCTCATTTGGGGGAACTGTCCTATTCATCTATCCCATGCATCCTTTGCTCTACAGATGTCCCGTGTTTTGGTCTGATATACTAATCTTTCAAACACATAAGTTCTTGCCATATGGTGACAGAGGACCATGCAAATAGAAGAGTAAAATATAGGGCCATTACCATATATTCCAACTGCCCTTCTATTTGGAAGGACTATCCCATCTATCAGCCCCGCTTTCCTATTGTGAGCTGCTTTGGTCTCATGTACTGACCTCTGAAACACTCAAATTCTTGCCACATGGTGACAGAGGAGCAGGGGAGGGCAGAAGGGATGGATACCCTGGGCACAGTGTGTATTGTAGGGATGTGTGTGCCACAAGTTCTTTCTACTATAAGGCTGACAGGAGTAGTGATAGCGGCATTGGAAGTGGCAAGGAGAGGAGGAGAGAGCCAGGAGGAGGTGCAGGCTTTGCTCTCTCTCCCTCTCCTCCTCAAAAGCTCACACATAATGAAGGGGGGCTTTGGGCGCAATTTGGCATCTTTGCCCTGGGCACTGGTTGATTTGTCCTGGCACTGCAGAGGAACATACGCATAGAAGAGTGAAGTATGGTGTCCCAACCATAACTCCCTCATTTGCTTCGGCTGTCCTATCCATCTATTCTTCTTTCTTACATGGTTGTCCATTTTTTTGGTCTAAAGTACTGACTTCTCAAATCCTGAAGTTCCCTCTTTTGATCTGAGATACTGACTTCCCAAACACTCAAGTTCTAGCCATTTGGTGTTCCTCATTGCTCACTGTCCCATCCATCTGCCCATCTTTCCTTCACAGTCATCCCTCATTTTGGTCTGAAGTACTGATCTCTCAAACACTCAAGTTCTAACCTTATGGTGACAGAGGGACATGTAAATAGAAGTGTAAAGTATAGGGCTCCTACCATAACTTCCAACTGTCTTTATTTTTGAAAGACTGTCCCATATATCTGTCCCTCTTTCCTATACACTTGTCTCTCACTTTGGCCTGATGTACTGACTTCTGAAACACTCAAGTTCTTGCCACATGGTGCACATAGAAGAGTGAAATGTGGCCTCAACCATAACACTCAACTGTCCCTTATTTGGATGGACTGTCCCAGCAATCTGACCTTCTTTCTGTCCCACTTTTTGATCGGATGTACTGACCTCTCAAACACTCAAGTTCTTGCCACGTGGTGGCAGGAATGCATGTACGTAGAAGGGTGACGTATGATGCTGCTACCATAGGCCCCAACTGTCCCTGTCTTTTGGGGGGATAGCCCCATCCATCTGTCCCTCTTCCTTCACAGTCATCACTCTTTTTGGTCTGTTGTACTGACCATTCAAGCACTCAAGTTCTTGCCATATGGTGACAGAGGAGCATGTACATCGAAGAGTGAAACATGGGGCCACTATCATACCTCACAACTGTGCTGTCTCATAGGGCTGGCTGAACAAAGTTAAAAATGATTTGGCAGATAAAACAAGTCCTATAAATATTGAATAGCCAAATAAATATATATATATAGAAAATAACATTATATATATATTATTTAATTAAAATTGTATTGAAAGCATGGTTTTACTTACATCATATAGCCTCATCCAATTATACATCAAATATATATATATGGCTATATGATGTAAGTAACACCATGCTTTCAATGTTTAATACTTTTAGAAATAAAAAATAATAAAAGCAATAAACATAAAATTAAATTGACTGTATTTGACGACTGTAAGCAAGATAAATGTGTCACTAAATGTCGCAGGAACTGGGGACCGCAAGCAGTCTTCACGGAGAGGTAAAAAAAGAGCCTGGGACATAATTGTATACTTATTACGGTAAAAAGACTAAAATTCATCTCCAGATATTCATCAGCCAGCTCCCGTTTATGATTAATAGAAAATTTCATCAATCTCCCGGCCTCTGAGAGTATTTTGTTAAATACATTACAGTAAATTATAGTTACTTAATATAACATTATCTGTTTTTTTTTCCCTCTCGCTCATCACATAAGGGACCATTGCAGGAAGAATGATTACATCTCGTGTAAACTATATTTCTTATATGGAATGTAGATAGAGATAAAATTAACCAGTCCAACTGCAGTGTAAGGTCACATGATCACTTAGCTTGTGTCGGTGACCTCCTACCCTTGACTCTCAAGCTGACGGATCACTCTTATGATCTGCTTCAAGTGAACAGGATATTTTCCATTCACAAAAGTCTTAAAGCATTGGTCAGTTTTATTTGCTGTGGTTTATTAATCATTTTTAATCCACATGCATAATAAACTCAATTCACAAAAATTACAGACTGTTTTTTGCTCCCAAAAGGTTAGTCTCAAAAACCTAATCCTCTAGGACACTAATGGTGAGTTCCCAGGTTTTCCCACCAGCTGTGCCCATTATGAGGGGCTCCTATCATCCTTGTACTGAGTTTCTAGGTCTACACACCTGCTTTGCCCACTATGAGGGGTTCCCTTCATTCTTGTACTGAGTTTCTGGGTCTACATACCTGCTTTGCTCATTATGAGAGGTTCCCACCATCCTTGCACTGAGTTCCTTGGTCTACACACCTGCTTTGCTCATTATGAGGAGCTCCCACCATCCCTGTGCTGAGTTCCTGAATCTACACACCTACTGTACCCATTATGAGAGTTTTCCACCATCCCTTCTCAGGTCTACACATCTGCTGTGCCCATTATGATGGGTTCACAGCATCCCTGCTCTGTGTTTCTGGGTCTTTACACCTGCTGTGCCCATTATAAAGGGGTTCCCACCATCTTTGGGTTGAGCTCTCAGGTCTGTACCCCTTCTGTGTCATTATGAGTGGTTCCTACCATCCTTGCACTTGGTTCCCAGGTCTTCAGGCATACTGTGCCCATTATGAGGGTTTTCCAAACATGGATGGGAACACCCAAAACTCCCAAGTGCACCGGAACAGAGTTGGGAATTATGGCAGAGAGAGATCTCACTGATGAGCATCCAAGACATATAAGAAGCCAGGGTCTGACTCCGCTTATCAGGCTCTGCCTATAATTAAAATATTAAAATAACTAGTCCTTTAAATTAAACCAGCCATTATCCAATACTATGCAGTATTCAATAATAATAGATTGTAAGCTCTCATGAGCAGGGCCCACCTAGCCTTCTTGTATTGTAACTATTCTGCCTCCTATTATTTTGCAAAATCATGAATAATAATAATAATACCTTCTTTGTCTTCCTAAAGGAAATATTGGTACTGATGTTGCAATTTACTTTTCAGAGCAACAATACTGGCTTTATACTATCTTTTCTATTCATAAAATTGGCAACAATAGTCATTTTTTATTTAGTTTAGGCCCATTCACACTACAAGTAATGGGAACATGTTTTCCTGCAAGTTTTTTGTGCATTTTTCATGCATCTCCCCATGCCGCGCACAGGGCCATTCACTTGAAGGCTTCCCTACACACGACAAACATGCTAAAGTACTGTAATCCAAGTACTTTATTTGGTACTGCTTCTACCGCGATTTGCCGCATTTTTACCTTGTTTCCGGAAATCCCTACATTTGCTGCATTTCTTGATTTTAGGGGGTGGGAAGGGATCATGATAAGCACTAAAATTCTATATACATTTTAACATGTTAATGTGAATTTAGGAATTCTTTTCAATATTACTGCATATCTGCAACTTGTGTTAAAATGATCCTTGGTGATCCAGCCATAAGGGTCCTTGTTCAGTCACTTCCTGTTATAGGGTGACAACATTCTTTCCTTTCTCTCCATCCAGTCACATTGACTGCTAATGTAGATTATACTGTACCCCATTCACATCTTTGCGATATAAAGCTCATTTCTCAAAGCACTTCAAGGTTCAACATCAAGATTCCCATTATATTCAATTGTGTTCTGTCACACCCCAGCGCCCCATTGCTTGAAGTTCATAAAAATACATGAGCATCTTTAGGGCTAAGTCACACATCTTTGACCACTGTGTGAGGCGCAATAGTGGACGGGCGATATTTGTCGCCTCGCATGCGTTCACTTGGAGTGGACTCGTGAGAGTCTGACCCGGGTTTTGCCAGCCACCATGGCAGAGCTGGTTCCGGCCCGGAGTTTCTGGTCCACCCAAATCCCTCTTCAGCTGCATTAAATGACCAGGAAGAGAACTCATTGTTGCTCTGGCCTGGGACTCAGTATGACTACACTGAGAGAGCTGCACCTCTAAGGACTGCAAGAGAAAAGGTTTGCATTTGTTTTGTTTGGAGGTGTCAGGGACAATCCCGACATTGTATAGAGAGGTATCCTGCTCTGTAGTAGTTTTGTGCCTGATGGCAAGGTTTTGTTTTGCTATTTTGTTCGTTTTATTACTTGCAACTAGAGTTGAGCGAACCCTGACCGTAAAGTTTGGGTCCGTACTGAACTTTGGGGTGTCCGGGACCCAGACCCGAACTTTTCAAAAAAAGTCCGGGTTCGGGTCTGAGGTTCTGGTATTTTACTACACGTGTTGAATAGCTGCCAAGGGCAGCCAATCAACAAGTGTTTCGCTGGTTTTCCCTGAACAAACAATCACAGCCATGCCTACTAATGGCATGGCTGTGATTGGCCAGTGCACCATGTGACCCGGCCTCTATATGGGGCTGGAGTCATCGTGCTGCATGTCATATGCTCTCAGGATAGTTTAGGGAGAGGATGCTGCTGGCTCTGTGAGGGACAGATTTCAATGATTTTATAACACTAATATGGCTCTATGCGACTACAATACACTTAGTGATAGTGAATGGAGCTTGGACATGATTTTATAACACGAATAAGGCTCTATGCGGCTACAATACACTTATTGAATGGAGCTTGGACATGATTTTATAACACTAATAAGGCTCTATGCGGCTACAATACACTTAGTGAATGGAGCTTGGACATGATTTTACAGCACTAATATGGCTCTATGCAGCTATAATACACTTAGTGAATGGAGCTTGCAGATGATTTTAGAACAATAATCTTTCCCTTAAAGCAACAGCTGGAAATGTTCCCTGTACAACTTGGAGATGATTTCTTGCACAAAAATAAAAAAAACTGTGTTGGCTACCTCCTCCTCCACCGCCACTTTCACCCCCTCCTCAACCTCCAACTCCACATCCACCTCCATTTTTGATTTTTTTATGTGATTTTAGCTTAAAAATGATTTTAAGTTATTTCCCTATCCCCATTTCTTTGTAGGGCACTTGTCCGACTCTTACCACAATTTTCCTTCCTTTTGCAGACCTCTAGGACTTTCCAGGACTTTGTTACAGCCATTTTTGTGCCCAAAAGTTCGGGTCCCCATTGATTTCAATGGGGTCCGGGTCAAAGTTCGGGTCAAGTCCGGACCCGAACCCGGACTTTGTCCCAAAGTTCGGCCGAACCTGCCGAACCCGGACTTCCAGAGGTTCAATCAACTCTACTTGCAACCTTTCACCAAACAAAGCTGGCAACCCACCAGATTTTAAGAAAGTTTGCCTTCAAGCTGCCTTCTTCCCAGGAAAGGTAATCCACACAAGCTAATCTCCCACACCCAATATAGACTCCAATAGGAGCGCCTGAAAAAGGTACGTGCATTTTTTATGCAATTTCTTGCTTCTCCTACTTCTAGCACCTAGCTTTCTATTGGCTAAAACAAATATACTCAAGCCTGAAAACACCCAAAAAACTTGTACAAATGCACAAACGACAGAATACTCACACTCAAGTGTGAATGGGGCTAGTGGCCATTTCAACCCATATTGCGCAGGCATGGTCCAATGTTGTCACTAGGGAGGCACTTGGGTCCGACTCCAGGTTTAGTCCAAACCCGTGTTCAGCCAAATCTAGAATTCAGCTATTTGTGCTGGGCCTATGAGCTATAGGAGGGATTTCTCTCCCTGCAGCTGCCTTAGCAGCGAGCATGCTTGTGACATCCTTGACCTTAAAAATGTAATTGACCTAATATGGCCATATGACCATGTCAACCCTACAAAGGAGAAGGGATGCTTGTATCATCAATTACCTAAAATGGCCATATTGCCATGTCACCCCTACAAAGGGTCAGGGATGCTTGTAACATCATTGACCTCAAATGGCTATATGGCCATGTCACCCCTACAAAGGAGCAGGAATGTTTGTAACATCATTGACCTCATATGGCTATATGGCCATGTCACTCCTACAAAGGGGCAGGGATGCTTGTAACATCTTTGACCTCATATGGCTATATCGTCATGTCACCCCTACAAAGGGGCAGGGATGCTTGTGACATCATTGTCCTAATATGGCCATGTCACCCCTAAAAAAGGCCAGGGATGGCTGTGACATAATTGACCTAATATGGCCACATGGCCATGTCACCCCTACAAAGGGACAAGGATGCTTGTGACATCATTAACCCCCATATGGCCACATGGCCATGTCACCCCTACAAAGGGACAACAATGCTTGTGACATCATTGAGCTAATATGGCCACTTGGCCATGTCACCCTAAAAAGGACAAGAATGCTTGTGACATCATTGACCTAATATGGCCACATGGCCATGTCACCCCTACAGAGGTACAAGGATGCTTGTGACATCAATGACCTAATATGATTATGTGACCATATAAGGTCAATGATGTCACAAGCATCCCTGCCTCTTATGTACCTGCAGCTTTGGACCCAGGAAGGACATCTACCTTCCAGGTTCAGCCAAACCCAAGCTCATCACTAGATGCCACCATCAGGAATCCTGCCATGAGAAAGTCCAAGCAGCTATCCCTGTAGTGCATGTAGACCCTTTGGCTGAAAAAAGGCTGCAGGAGATGAACAGCCCTGAACTATAACAAAGGATGAAAACAAGGTGAAAATATGCATGATGCTCAGTGCTTTGGCAAAACCAAATCCACTTTAACCGTCCTTCAACAAGTGCCCTATAGGGGAAAAAACATGGCTACCCGCCCGATAGGACATGTAAATCACAGCCACAGGAAGGGAGAAGATTGAGATGGTTGCCAAATAAATCATTTATTAAAATGTGCAATAAAGATCCCCAGCCAGAGATAACGACTTTGTCCTTATAACGATCTCCCGGCCAGCCAGTCTCTATGGCAATCCGCTGCTCGCATTGCACGCAGTTCCATTATTTTGTGTCTTAACCCACGCACCTATTTTGCATAATGCTAATTGCTGGTAATAATGTTTACTGTTGCTATTGTTTATGAGAAGGTTTGCAGCCCCTAATGAGGAACGTAACGAACCTTGCCTTTTATTGTTGCGTAAAAGTAAAAATTCGGTATATACTGGAGAAATACAATTAATTCACATTAAAACTCCATTACAATATTTCATCTACCTTCATTTTACACACTTGTTGCCTGTTTACTGCATATTTTACAGCCAAATATCTCTGTGCAAGCTCCCATCATGCTTTGGGAGAAAAAGCAGACATTCACAAGAAAAAAACTCTACTTTCTAGATTTAAAAAATTTCAGTCATTCATAGAATTGTATTGTTTTTGATAACCAAAACCATCTGTTTTATTGCTAAGATCCCCTTTAACATCTGCTGGAATTTTAAAGTTCAGTTCAGCAAATTGCTGGTCAGAATACGTACAAGTGAGCTATTTATGCTGGTAAAAGATTTCCAGTTCTGTTCAGCAAGTCCTGTGATCCAGTTTGGTCAGGTCAGTGACACAACTTTTCACCATTGCATTTATGTAAGAGAACTTGGTCAATGGTCCAAGCAGGCATGTCCAAGCCGTTTGGAGTGGTCCCCAATCTGTATTTGTCTATGAGTTTCTAATGATTTCATAATTGATTTTTGCTCTTCAGCTTATAGCAAGTCACCTGATTGGTTGTCTCCTTTGGCTCAGGGTTCATTCTAGGCACAGGCAATTAAAATAGTTTGAGTAAAGGAGTGCGGCGCTACTAAAAAAGAATTGAAACAGTGTTGATCTAAAATCCAAAAACTGAATCTTATAATAATAATAATCAGATAATGTTCAAATGAATAGAAAATAAAATGGAGTCCGGTATATAATTCTGTGACTTCCACCCGCATGCGATGTTGACCACCACCAGGGAGAATATATATGGGTACTCTTACCGGAAGGCAATTGGAACAAAGCATGTCATCACTCAATACCAAACATCATCAAAGAGCTTCATAGCATCCATCACAGGTATACGCCACAGCATTCCTTATGGTGGAGCACTCGTGTCAATAGACCCAGTAAGGATTTCAGATGTTGGAAGTAATATACCTCAGAACAAGAAAAATCCTACATAGCGTAATACTGTTTAATCACATAATTTATTAAAGGAAGGTAGTGCACTTACATGCATGAAGAAAAAACAAGCACAGCATGGAATTCCAGCATAATCCAATAGGATGGAGCAGACTCCTGATACCCGACGCGTTTCATCTGAAGAGACTTCCACAGGGTTACCCCTGTGGAAGTCTCTTCAGACAAAACGCATTGGGTATCAGGAGTCTGCTCCATCCTATTGCGCCTACCTATTGGATTTATGCTGGAATTCCATGCTGTGCTTGTTTTTTCTTCATGCATGTAAGTGCACTACCTTCCTTTAATAAATTATGTGATTAAACAGTATTACGCTATGTAGGATTTTTCTTGTTCTGAGGTATATTACTTCCAACATCTGAAATCCTTACTGGGTCTATTGACACGAGTGCTCCACCATAAGGAATGCTGTGGCGTATACCTGTGACAGATGCTATGAAGCTCTTTGATGATGTTTGGTATTGAGTGATGACACGCTTTGTTCCAATTGCCTTCCGGTAAGAGTACCCATATATATTCTCCCCGGTGGTGGTCAACATCGCATGCAGGTGGAAGTCACAGAATTATATACCGGACTGCATTTTATTTTTTATTCATTTGAACATTATCTGATTATTATTATTATAAGATTCAGTTTTTGGATTTTAGATCAACACTGTTTCAATTCCTTTTTAGTAGCGCCGCACTCCTTTACTCTGTCTTGTTTACAATTTGGTTATCATTGTCCTGCTGGCTACTTAACTTTTCTCATTGTTGGTAGCGCAGTATTGTCTATTTTACTTAATTAAAATAGTTTGTTAGAGCAGTGTTTTTCAACTGGTGTGCCGTTTGGGTTCTACTGAGATGCCGTAAATACGGGACACAGTTGCCTTGGATCAACATGATGGGATACCATTATGCGGATGGGCTGGCCACCAACACCATAGCAACCATTGCTTTCTTTGACCAGGATATGGGGTTCCCCGTCTGCGCTATAGCTATGACACTGATCCAGGGCCAGCACCATGCAAGGCCTCCTCCAGCACTCAGAAGAGGACAGGAAAGCATCTACTTTGCTTCCTGCCCTGTGCCTTGCTGCTGGGGTAAGGTAGGGCTCTCAGGGGAAGAAGGGCCTCTGTGATGGGGACTTTATGAATGGGGGGGATTCTGATGTGATGGCGGCTCTAATTGTTTAAGGGGAGACTCAAATTGGAAGGGTGGACTTCTGATGTGATGAGGGAATTCTGTGAAGGAGGAACTCTGATATGAAGGGAGACTGTAATTGGAAGGGTGGACTTCTGATGACAGGATTCTGCGACTGAGGAACTCTGAGATGAAGGGGGGATCTCTAATGTGATGGTGAAACTCTGACATGAAGGGGGGACTCCGTTGTGATGCACGGACCTCAAACGTCGAGGGTGGTTGTGTGCATTTTTAACTTTTTTGACTAAGGTGTCTGAAGGTTTCGCATACTTTTTAAGGTTGGTCCAGAGCACCCCCAACTGTGGAAAGCACCAAATTGGAGCCAGGAACAGGAATCCTAAAGCCATATTCCAAAGTGTAATAAATGCATGCAAGCTAATTAAAAAAATGTGCATATATTGCTTTTTTATTGAAGCTTGCAGAGCATTGCATCCATGACCAGTGCACCACAGGTGTAATGCACAGGCTCCTGTATTGTTTATCCCAACCCCAGATCTGTATGGAGGTTCGGGCCTTATAAGGCAAACAATGGATTGCATGTGCAGTGACGTCACCGGTCCCGCGCTCCATTAAGATCTGTGAGTCCCTCTGCCGCAGAGTCATCCCATTCACGGTTAACTCTAAACGTAGTACCTGCAAGGTCTATTAAAGTGTCACCTATGGACAATTTTGGTTAGACGTATCACGGCACGTGCAATTTTAAGGCTCAGCATGTTTGGTATCTATGTACTCGATGCAACCTAATCTTTTATATTTTACCAAAAAAACTTGGCAATCCATAGTGTTTCTTTGCACTAAAATTACCTTTGGTGGTTTTTTTTTTTTTTAATATAGGTTTGATAAACAGTTGTGCTAATTTTACATGACATAAAAAATTGCAAAATTAATAAAAAACTCTCAGGTGCCGCACACCACCAAAGCCCAACAGTCTCTGTAGTAAAAGCAGCCTCAGCCCAGGCTCCATCTGCCACTCCTGATGTGTTTCGCTCCTGTCCATGGGGCTTAGTTATGGAGGGACCTCCATGATTTATCCCTGTGGACAGGGCGAAACGCTTTGAGGCATGACCTGGACTGGACGGAGCCTGGGGCTGAGGCTGCTTTTTCTACAGAGGCTGTTGGGCTTTGGTGGTGTGCGACGCCTGGGGTGTTTGTTTTTCATGTTGCATTTACCAAGATGGGCTCTTCCCTAGCCTGCACCCTCAGTAGGAGTCAACGGATTTGGACAGACAGGAGCCTGGGGCAGCACCCCTAATAATTTTAACACATATGCAAAAAAATAAATAAATAAACCGCTGTAATAGCAAAGAGTTAAAGGGCCACTGACCACCATCAATTGTGGAATCGTTTCACATTTTACTTTTTATTTTAGATTTTTAAGCTGTATAATGCTCTTAAAAAATAAAACAGATTGTACATTAAGTGCACAAGTTTTTTGCTTCCTAAATCTTTCAGCTCTTCCTTCGCTATACAGAATTCCGAGCTTGTTAATCTTTTTTAATTGACAACAGATCTCCGCAGGGTCCCCGGCAAGCGTTAAGTATCATACTTGATGAAAAAGTGATGTTTGTTATACAAAAGAGACGGAGACATCAATAGAATGCGTGCCAGGGTGCCTGAGAATTGTCATCGGCAATCTGCGCTGACCTTCTTTTTGTAGTCGTCTGACTATTTACTCTTCAAATAGGAGAAAATGATGGCGGGGAGAAAAACGCGGGAGGACGGGTTAGAGATGAGATAACTTAAGACGTGTAATATGAGGGTCGTTTATAGTCATTACTCAAGGTGAACAAACAGCGCACATTTGGGTTGTACATTTTATTGTTCACAGATCAGATTTTTAAAGACTGACCTGTCCTTTTTGATAAATTTGGTATTAATAGAGAGGGTGGCATAATAATCATTTTTGCAAATAGTATTTGTTCGCTTTTTGGCTTTGTTATGCCTAGAATGATATTTCAAATATTCTTTGGGAAATCCTTGCTTTTTGTGATAAGAGTTTGGACAATTAAAGCTGAACTCTGAGCAACGCCTCGTCCCCTCCCCTACACCCAGACAAAAAAAGAAAAATGTATATATATATATATATATATATATATATATATATATATATATGTATATATATACATATATATATATATATATTATAATGTTGCCCAGACGTGGGCTTTAAAGTGGACCTTCACTCGAAAGTTTTTTTTTGTTTTTACCGGAAGGAAAGGAAAAGAAAGAGGAGGTTCTCCTTGATCCATGTTCTGACTATTGCTAGGGTGGAGGAGAGCAATATTCCCTTACTGCATTTTTCTGGACTGAGAATGGCGGCTGGGATCAATTGTATACACTGACACCAATGATGGGGCACTATTCCTCCCACTGACACCAATGATGGGGCACTATTCCTCCCACTGACACCAATGATGGGGCACTGTTCCTCCCACAGACCACAATGATGGGGCACTATTCCTCCCACTGACACCAATGATGGGGCACTGTTCCTCCCACTGACACCAATGATGTGACACTATTCCTCCCACTGACACCAATGATGGGGCACTGTTCCACTGAAGCCAATGGTGGGGAACTGTACCTCCTACTGACACCAATGATGGGGCACTACCATTCCCACTGACTCCAATGATAGGGCACTATTTCTTCCACTGACACCAATGATGGGGCACCATTCCTCCCACTGACACCAACGATGAGGCATAATTTATCTGAATGATATAAAATATTGGGCACTATTCCTCCCACTGCCACCAATAATGAGAGACTGTTCCTCCCACTGTCACCAATAATGAGGGACTATTCCTCCCAATGTCACCAATAATGAGGGACTATTCCTCTCACTGTCACCAATAACGAGGGACTATTCCTCCCAATGTCACCAATAACAAGGGCCTATTCCTCCATTTGGCACCAGTAATGGGGCACTGTTCCTCCTCCTACTGACCACAGGGTTTACTCCTACCAACCACCAAGCCTGAGACATTGTCTAACCCATCTGATGCTGGGGCATTTTCTTCTTCTGCTGGCCACAGTCTGGCCCTTCTAAAGTCTGAAGGACAGTAAAGTGGCCCTTGTTTAGAAATTTTGTAGACCTATGCTTTATAAGATTGTTCTGTGTATGGCCAGGTTATAACTACCTAAATTGTTATTGTTGATATCCCTGGAGGTGTCTGTAACATGGAACATGATTTGGCATTGCTGGAAGATTGGTCAAAGCAGTGGAGACTGCAGTTCAATATTTCTAAATGTAAAATAATGCATCTAGGGAAAAAAAATCCCCTTAGAGAGTACAGCATTGGGGGTACAGTGTTAGCCAGCACTACAGAAGAAAAAGATATGGGGGTGCTTATTTCAGATGATTGCTAGAATGAGCAAACAGTGTGACCAGTCAGTGGGAAAAGCAAATAGAATTCTGGGATGTATCAGTAGAGGGATCACCAGCAGGAGGAAGGAGGTTCTGATTCCTCTATATAGATCTTTAGTGAGACCTCACTTAGAATACTGTGTCCAGTTCTGGAGACCTCACTTACAAAAAGATATTGATAAGATAGAACGAGTTCAGAGACGGGTAACAAAAATAGTGAAAGGTCTGGGGGATAAAACATATCAAGAGTGACTTCAGGAACTTAATGTACAGTCTGGAGGAAAGAAGGGAGAGGGGAGACATGGTTGAAACCTTTAAATACATCAAGGGGGTGAATAAGGTTCAGGAGGGCAGTCTTTTCAATGTGAAACCAAAATCAAGAACACAACCTCAAATTAACTGGGGGGAAGTTCAAAACTAATCTTAGAAAGTATTATTTTACTGAAAGGGTGGTTGATGATTGGAATAAACTACCAACAGAGGTTGTGAGACAGTCAACAGTAAATGGCTTCAAACATGCTTGGGATAAACATAAATCCATAGTCAGACAACAAGCTTAATGTAAAAAAAAAAAAAAAAAAAATTAAAAATAAATAAATAAATAAAAAGGGGCAGACTCGATGGACTATCGAACTAACTTTTCTATGTTTCTATGTTATGAAAAATGCAACATAGGTACTGTGACGAACTAGGAGCGCTGAGAGAGAGCACACAGAGGAAAATCACAAGAAACCCAATGCACGGGCGTTTATTGGGAGACTTGGGGGTACAGGAGGGTGGTGTTGAGCCACTGAACAGTTATTCAGTCCAACAGATAAGCAGTTCACCGGGTAACAGTGGGGCACCACAGGAGGACAGTTCACAAGGTTAACGAGAAAGCATGACAAGGGGGGGTGATACTTCGAGTAGTAGAATGACACAGTTTTGTGAACAGTCCACATGTCCCCAGGCAGGCCCAACAAGGGGAAAAAAGTCCTTAAGGTGGTAGTATGGCACAACACTGATAACCGGTTCGCGGTGATAAGAGTCGCGCTGTCCCAGGAGCTTGTGAGGAAAAGGATTGGGAAAGAAATCTCCCTTGCTGTAATGGTATATGTTTGGCAAATAAAGAACGTATCTACGAATTACACTATGGGGGGGTCTCCTTCTTATTATTCTTGCATGATACATTCCTGGATAGCCAACGGTGATACTCCACAAAGCAACATCGGGGAAACCCTAGGTCGGGGAACAGACCACAAGCCTACTGTGACTCCTCTGTGTCATATGACAAGAGGGTCCACAAGGTCCGGTAAGTAGGGATCTTGCTTCTTTTTGCACATGGTGGTTTGATGCAATGAAAGCACAGGCACTTTGAAGAAAAAGTCTTTCACCCATGGAGGTTGTTTAAAGACGCAAGAACTGATACAAAACCAATTGGATTGCAACTTTGTATGCACATTGGACATATTTTTTGCACAGTTTACACACAATTTATTGATTGTTATGAATTAATTTTATTGCATGGTATTTATTTGGAAGATATCTAAAACTTTTTTTTTGATGATAGCTCACGGATATTAGCACAAAGCACTTTATGTATTGTGGGATCTGGTTTCACAATAGATTTGCAATGATGTTTAGAGGGGTTTATGCTTGAGCAAGAATATACAAGCGTTAAGGCAGTGGTTCTCAACTTCTGTCCTCAGGAGCCACCAACAGGCCAGATTTTAAGTATTACCTTGGGGAGATGCAGACTAGAATACTGCAATCACTGAGCAGCAAATTATATCACCTGTGATTCATTTCAGTTATCCTGCAAACCTGGCCTGTTAGTGGGTCCCGAGGACAGGAGTTGAGAACCACTGGTTTAAGGCAATTGTATATTCAATTTCTACTGGTTTGTTTCATTCACATTTTGTTCAATTAGTTAATTGTGTTTAGCTACAGTAGAGTCAGACCTTAGGGTCCAGAGTAATTTATAGCAAGCGCTGTTCTTATACAGGATTATCCTCCTGGTATATATCTTTACCACTATAGTGTATGTGCGGCAGCAAAAGGGTGACACATAGGGGTTGATTTACTAAAGCTTGAAAGTGCAAAATGTGGTGTAGCTCCACACAGAAACCAATCAGCTTCCAGGTTTTATTGTCAAAGCTTGATTGAACAAGCTGAGGTTAGAAGCTGATTGGCTAGCATGTACAGCTGCACCGGTTTTTGCACTCTCCAGCTTTAGTAAATCAACCCCATACTGTATGTGTCACTGGCCAGCTGCTGTTTCTGTGCTGAGAGCAGGCACACTGCACTGTCCCAACACAGAGACAGCTCTTTGCCCTCACTAATGATCAGTAGCCAATGGGACCAGCTCCCCAATTATGTGAGCACTGGGACAGCCAATCACAGTGGTCACATGATCACCGATCTTTCCCACCCCAAGACGTAGAGACCAGGGACACCAGGGCTGGGCAGGAAGGGGTTAAGTAATAACCTATTACCCAGTCCTGGTACTTTACATCTTCCAGCTGTTGCAAAATGGTAGTCAAGAGATGGATACCTATGGACAATTAATAAGAAAAAACAGAGCTTGTTTAATTCACTTTTGTTAAAACCCACTTAATATTTGATTAATGAAATGTCAAGAAAAAAATGGAGATCACTGAGCAAAAGAGGATCCAATCTGTGAAGATCAAAGTTTTTTTTTTTTCTGTTTAAATCTCCTTCAAAAATGACATCAGCCTCTCCATTTGTTTAATCGGCCAGGATGTGTGGCGCAGCGCTGGGACTGGTGTCTTTATAGAGGCAAGGTCATAAGATTGATTGCTGTTCAGTCACTAGTGTGCTATGATCAGAGGGAGATAAGGTCGACCTTAGTTAAGGTATAGCTGGAAAGTCATTTGTGATCAAACGCACATCTCCCATCTGGGCCAATGTGTTCGACATTGCGTGAAAATCAGCACGCTTGACATATAGCGCGTGCAACCTCTGCATATTGGGTACAGATTTTATTTAAAGTGCAGATTCACCTTTGTGACATTCTCCCCATGTAATACATGTGTTCATTCTTTGTTTTATCTGCTATTTTTTATTACAATTCACCTCTACTTAAAAGTGGACCTAACATCATATTTTTAAATGTTTGTAATTAATTACTGTAACAGTTCCAGGTATTTATTACTGCACACAGACATTACAGTACTCCCCCGGCAATGCCTTCATCTGCTTTTCTCTCCAGAAGGACTGAGCCATCTTTTTTCATGCATCATCCAGAAGCTTCTAATCCACTCCCTGGTTATCTCTCGCCTCGACTACCTCAAGCCCCTCCTCACTGGCTTACCTCTAAATAGGCTATCCCCACTTCAGTCCATTATGAATGCTGCTGCCAGGCTCATCCACCTTAAAAACCACTCAGCGTCTGCTAAACCCCTATGTCAATCCCTCCATTGGCTGCCACTCAACTAACAAATTAAATTCAAGATACTAACAATAACTTATAAAGCCATCTACTACTTTTCCCCCAGCTACATCACTAACCTGGTCTCAAAATACCAACCTAATCTATCTCTTCGCTCCTCCCAAGACCTCCTGCTCTCCAGCTCCCTTGTCACCTCATCCCATGCTCGCCTCCAGGACTTCTTCAGAGCCTCTCCCATCCTCTGGAATGCTCTACCCCAATTTGTCCGACTTTCTCCTACTTTGTCCACCTTCAGACGACCCCCTGAAAACTCATCTCTTCAGAGAAGCCTATCTGGCTCCCACCTAACAACTGTACATTTATCTTCTCCATCAGCAGATCCCCCACAGTTATTACCTCTTGTATCTCTTGACCTTCCATCTTAGATTGTAAGCTCTAATGAGCAAGGCCCTCTTACTCCTACTGTATTTAAGTGTATTGTATTTGTACTGTCTACCCTCAAGTTGTAAAGGGCTGCGTAAACTGGTGGCACTATATAAATCCTGTATAATAATAATAATCTTCTGAGATTCCCACTTATTGATGACACCATCATGTGAATGCAGTTCTTGGCACAGATTAGCCCCTGCTGCAGCCTTGTGATTTGCTACATAGTTAAAATGTTGTAGTCTGGACCCTAGCGAGGAGAAGGGAGCATAGGGAAGTACTTCCCCCTGCCTGTTGCAGACAAATGACATCTCAGCCTAGGCAACGTCTCCTTACTGGAGCTCAAGGGTGGCTTTTTAAAGGGATATTAAAGCGGAGTTTCACTGCTTTCTAAGTTTATTAAAAGTCAGTAGCTACAAAAAGTGTAGCTGTTGTCTTTTAATAAACAGTAACTTACATGTCTCAGTGGTTCAGTGATGGGGCCGTACGGAGCCTCGGATCTCTCCCCCTCCCCTCCGTGGTACTGTCATTCCTACTGTGGGAACCCGGCCGTGATAGCTAGCAGCTTCATGGCCGGGCACGTACTGTGCATGCTCGAGTGGCACTGCACTTCGTGATTGGTCCCAAAGTCCCAGAAGACTTCAGGAAGGAGGGGAAAGGAGACCTCCCTCTTTCGATCGCCTAAGACAATGGGAATGGGAGTACCCATAAAAATCAGGTATCCACACCCCCCCCCCCTCCTCCCCAAAGGCATAATGTGAAACCTACGTCAAAGCAAAGCCTTCCAGAGATGCAATGTCATCACTGGAGACAGCTTCCATCTTCACCCGTCTTGCTTCTGGGTTCGCTGACTCCAGCTCTCCCACTAGCCAGAGCCACGATGGCGTCACTCCCACACATGTGCGCGAGAGCTGATGGTCACTGCACAGGGCTCTGAAGAAACGGCACAGGCTGCTGTTCCTTCAGACCGCATGCACCAGTGATTTCACTGGCTGCTAGGACAGTAAATAACTCCTAAATGGTGCATGTTTAGGAGATATTTACACTATCTATAGGTAAGCTTTATTATAGGTTTACTTATAGGTAACATTTAAATATGGATGTTTACTTTCTCTTTAATCACTTACTGGGTATGCAATTTTGTTATCTTTTAATCCTTGCCTTTGTTCCAGTTTAGGCTGGAGCCATGACCGCTGCCCCAGGTTTCCTGTTTCAGATTGGCTCCTTTCTCCTGCAGCATCCTATGGAGCCACCCTTGTATGCAGAGACTAGAGAGTTGCATCCCCCTATGCTGTTTGCATCAGTAGCAGCACACAGCCACATAGCCTAGAATGGCAAGGATCTCCTCTGCTCCTCCCTCTTCCTCTTCCTCTTCCCCATCTCTTCTCCAAGATAACAGACTAGCCGGAGACTGCACTGTCTACTGATGGGGTTTACTTCCTCTATGTTACCCTGCAATGTAAAAGCATAATGGGCTAATATGCAATGCATACTAGCCCATTATGTGCCACTTACCTGCATTGGAAGCTCATGATTTCCAGCGATTTCCCCGCTCCAGGCTGCGTCCATCTTCTGCCCCTCTTACTTCCGGGGCCGCGATCTCTGGCTCTGCGACTGGCCAGAGTCACGTGACATCACTCCCATGCATGCATGCGGGAGCCGCCAGTCATGGCACGATCTTAGTGAAGGAACGGCATGGAGGCCATTTCTTCACTGCACATGTGACCGATGACATGGGCACATCACAGTACATTGCATATCTCCTAAACCGTGCAGGTTTGTGAGATATGCAGGGAACCTACAGGAAAGGCTTATTACAGATCTTATTATAGGCTTACCTGTAGGTTAAAGTGATTGTCATGGGTTGACAACCACTTTAGCTCTTTACTGTGAAGATTGGAAGTTTAGGAAAGTAGCACTGAGAGAGCAGGGGCCAGTGGTATTGAATGTTGTAAACTGCTGGGTGAGAATTGTACCAAGTCGTTTACTGGAGAATGTTTATTTTATTGTGCTCAATGTGCTAAGCTATTGCTGAGGGTTTAATACTACTTTAATAGGAAGTAGGTACACATTTCTGCAAAATGATACTTTTAGTTATTGTAGTTATTGTGAGGATGCAAGGTGTTTTTATTTTTTACATATTTCTATTCTGTATAGAGCCATATATGTGCATGAAAAGCAAGATTTTTCTTACACATTTGGTTGACATCAATGGACTTGTATTTTTACACCCTATACTTTATGGCAAAAAATGTTTTGGACTCCTGACCAAAACAGGTGCAGTCTGTTTTTTCCACTGCAGTTGGTGTTCACCCACAGCAGTGCAGGGGGGGGGGGAGTGTTAAGAGGAACATGGTTCCTCTATGGTTTCCTGAGTCACTGGGGCAGCAGTCTGGTTGGATGCTGATCGCCCATGTGACTCTGGTGACCATCTCAGGTGTGGCAGAGTCTATTTAAAAACCTGGCTCCTGGGTTTGGTGCGCATTCAGTGTGTGAGTAGTGTAGGGACAGGTCACTCATCAGTCAGGGACAGTATTAGCTGTAGGGAAAGGTTCCAGATTAGAAGGGAAAGTGTAGGGCTTGCCATTCTCCTTGGACACCTTCCCATTTGGGCTCAGACCAGTCAGGTCGCATTCCGTGTCTTCACTTAACACTGTTGGCATCTGTGAGTGTTCCTGGTTGGACCTCCTTCCACCAGGCTTGTTGTGAACTGTTACTTCATATTTGCACCTGGATTAAGTGTGTGTTATTGCAGCTGCACCAGGTTCACCCACCCACACACCTAGGTGAGTTTGGTGGTCATCTCATTCCAAAAGATTCACAAGATATTGTCTTTTGGAATTTGTGCCTTTCCAGCCCAAACTGCATTTGTGAGCTCAGGTTGGATAAGAAGACCTGGGTCACGATCATTGGTTCAATTCATCCCAAAGTTATTCAGTAGGGTTGAGGTCAGGGCTCTGTGCAGACCACTTGAGTTCCTCCACGCCAAGTTTATCAAACCATGTCTTTATGGATCTGGCTTTATAGACATGGATACAGTCATGCTGAAACAGAAAAGGGTCTTCACCAAAGGGTTGGAAGAGCACAATTGTCTAAAAATATATTTGCATTCTGTAAGGTTAACTTTGGCCTTCGGTGGAACCACCTGAACTTAATCATTTGGAAGGGGGTCTCCAGACTTCTGACCACATAGTTTAACTACATAACTGTTTTGGGGGATGGGGGGGGGGTAAGTGCCTACATCCTATTAGGAGTTTGGGGGTCCTCTTGGGCTCTTTGGAGGTCCTTGATTCTTGGCAGTAAAAATACAAGGATCTATACGTATACTTTATATTACAATTCATATATGTGCAATCAGGCTAGAAGTGGAATTGCAGCCCAGGTGTCAGCGGCCTATGATGGATTGTGTTTCTATAGGAATCATTTTGCCGGCTGGAAATAGAAGGAAATTATTAATAGATGTTGCTGTATGTGGGCATTGAAAACCTTTCTACGATGTATTGAGAGCTCATTTAAGGTCTTAAAATTTAAAGCATAGCATTTGCCGAGGAACACTTGTGTTGATCCATTGATGGGTATTACAAGCGGCGATATGAGATGCATTTCCCCTGGGGATCTGGAAAAGGTTTTGCTCTGAGCGCTGAACGTCTAATAAAAAATGGTATATGATTTGAAAGTTAAACGGCGGAGGGCCGACCGGCTCCTGTGAAAGGCGGAATATTACCAACTGTAAAATAAGGGCAGAGCTCAAAGGGTCAGCTTAGCTGAGTTCATGAACAGCACTCTGATTCCTCTAAAATTGACCATTAAAAATGATAATTAGCCATAGATGTCAGAGGCTATAAAATGGCTACGATGACGGTGGTGCATAATCTTTTTCTATAAGGGACAACTGTACATGCTTGAAAAATGAGTTTGCCTTGGATATGGGTAGAGAGTAGAGATAGCCAGAGAAGGGTAAAGAGAGGTAATAATTCACTTTCCCGTTTTATGACAGTGCATTGCATCATGGGAGGTTTCATGTTTCCTGGACCATTTAATGCTCAGCTATGGAAAAACTGAAAAATAGTGGTGGCCAAACATTGGTCCTAAAATTTTAAAAGCCCAGCTCCAGCTATTTTTTTTGAAGCTGGGAAAGATTTAGAGCTTCCAACAATTTTCTGTTACTACATTATGGGAGAGATTTACAAAAAATATGCAGCACTCCTAAGCTGGTGCAGCTGTGCAGTGTAACCAGTCAGTTTCTAACTTCGGCTTGTTCAAATAAACTTTGACAATAAAACCTAGAATTTTGTGTGCCCCAGTTTTAGTAAATCCCCCCTATATGCTCAAAGATTTGTGGCCTCCTGACCAGGTCTATATGAGCTTGTTGGACAACCTATTGCAAAAAACATGGGCAATAATATGAAGTACCCCCCACCCATAGCTAATATATCATCCATTGTTCTAGGAAGGCTTTCTGTTGGAATTTGGAGTGTGTCTGTGCAAATGTATACCTGTTGGAGACAATGGATGAATTTTCGAATATCATTTCATTTTCTAATTCCAATTAATTTTCGAATTCTAATTCATTTTTGAATGTCTATTCATCTCTAAACTCCTATTCATTTTGGAATTCCAGTTCAAATTAGTTTTCAAAATCCAATTCCAATGAATTTTCGAGTTCCAATTCCAATTCATTTTTGAATTCCAATTCATTCATGAATTTGAATAATTTGTTTTGTCATTATTTCAGATTTGTTAAACTTTTGTTACTATAGTGATTCGGAAATTTGGATACATCCGATTCTCGGAATAACGAAATTGCGTCCGAATTTTGATTCGTAACAAAACAAATGGCACGTGCCTAATGCCTATTCAACCAAGAGAGCATTTGTGAGGTCAGGTATGTTAGATTAGAAAACCTGGATCACAAGCGGTATTCCAATTCACCCCAAGGGTGTTCAGAATGGTTGAGGTCAAGACTCAGCACAGGCCACTTGAAGTTCTCCACACCAAACTTGTCAAACCATATCTTTATGGAGCTGGCTTTGTACACAGTGGTAGAGTCATGCTGGAACATTAAAGGGCCTTCCCCAAATTGTTACCGTGAGGTTGGAAGCCCACAGTTGTCTAAAATGTTTGTATTTTGTAGCATTATCCTCATTGAAACACTTGAATATACCATTTGTTGTGGTACATTGCAATATATAATGCTGCATTTTCTCGACTGTTGCTGTGCGTTGAAAGCCAATTGTACATAAATTGGCTGCCATAATGCAACATACATTAACCCACTTGTGATATGCACCGCAATGGAATGCTATAGTGCAAAGGGATCCTAAAACCAAACAGAAATTCTCCCCCACTTCTTTTTCTATCGAAAGCTTTACAAAAATGTTTTGGTGAGGTTGGGCTTTGATAGAAGCAATTTTCCCATTGCTGTAGGGAATAAGCAGGTGCCGCAAAAAGCAGAGAATCTTTTTGCATAGCAAAAAAGATTGTTCATTCAGTGTTAGCCCTTGAGACTGGAGCATCTGATTGAGAGTCCAAATAAGCAAGGCTTTGGATCTAATGACAAAGAAATTTGAGAAATATCAGAGAGATTGAGTTACTTCAGTCCAAAAAGAGATTACAGGACACGTCGTTATGAGACAGTGAACGTCAGCCTCAGGAGAGGAACATCCTAAACAGGTGGATGAGAAGAGCAAAGCTGCAGAGGGAACAATAAATAATTGTGTTAGTTTGGAAGTGACAGCCGAGGATACTATTAGAGGAGAGCTGTAAATATTGTCCCCGTTGTCGTAGAAATGTTGTCGCCATCGGATATGTCGGGTTTGGGGAAAAAAATGTTTCTGGTTTTAATCATTCATAAGTTCAGAATAACATTTTTTTTGGAAAGTCACAGTAAACGTATTCTATAAATAGTACTTTGGTTATATGGCTTTATATCATGAAAGGTATACAGTATTTATAATAGGCTAAGCTGGGAATGTGGTCAAGGCTAAGATGGGACAGTGGTCAAGGCTAAGATGGGACAGTGGTCAAGGCTAAGATGGGACAGTGGTCATCAGAGATATTGTTTTCATTATCTTAAAGCATATCGAAATCCAAACCTTTTTGGAGAGAGAGACATGAAGCATTATGTTTGTTGGTGCCCCTGGTGGGAAGATTCACCCTCTCGAGTTGGTGACTATTGTTGCCAAAACTGAAAGTGAGGGGAAAGCCAAAAATTGACAGTTGTCACCCAATCAGGAGATTCATCCACTGGGAACACCTGTTCTGGTGACAACTGTCTAAGAGTGAATTTGCTTACTCTTTGGAGAGATTTCCCCAACTTCCAGTTGCCAATTAGTGAGATGCACATTAGAGTGCAGAATTTCTCACTTATACTGATGTTTGTTGTATATCTTACTATTAACAGAGAACTGCGGCTGAGAGAAACATACGTTGATGCTGCCATTGCCATTAAAGCCTAACTGAAGCCACAAAAATACTATAGATGCTTTGCTTTAGAGTTGTTGCAAAAATTATACTCCCTGTTATGTTTGGAAGGCAATACTGCTGCCAAATGCAAGCTGTGACAGACCTAATCGGGACAGGGTCTTTTGGAGGGGACTGCGGGTAGCCTCTTGCCTACTGACTATGGACCCTGGCTTTTAAGGGGGTTCTATTCTTTGGAGGTATGTGCCTGGGGACCCTTAGAGTGGTCTTGCTTTGGATTCAGGTCCATGTCTCCCCAAAACACACAGACTCTGGGAAACTAGGACCTGTATACAGATTTGGGGCCTTTGTGCCCAAACCAGTAATGACTGCTTCAGCCCCTCCTAGACTGTGAGACTCAGAGCAGATGTTAATATAATCAGCTTAAAACAAGCTGATGCTGGGGTCTCCTGCTATAATCTGTTTACTAAAGTATCTTTCTCTCATGATATCATTTCCCCATTGTGTGCCTCCTAGGTGTCAATACCCACTGTTAATTGAGTCACATATTGTTTCTATCTGTCTGCTAATCCTTTTAGAGATTTGGACAGAGATTTGAGTTACCTAGGCTTGTCTACCTGACTAGGTTTTAATTGGCTTACTATTTAATTAGATTACTGTTTATGTTTATGTTGGCTGTTCCTTAGATGTGCTAATGATATTCCTGTTTACAGTTTGCGTTGTTAAGGGTAATGTGATCAGGCTCTTACCTGATTTTCTGTGGTATATAGTCTGTGTGAATTTACAATAAAGTCAGTTCCAGTTTGCACCTAAGCTAGTGATGTCTAGTTCTTGGGTGCAATATTCTGCTATAATACCTGCTTCCTGGTTCCAGACTGGAGGGAGCTGTATACTAACAGAAGCACCCAAGAGGGGTGCCAAACGGTCCATCACACAATCCATCCAAGTGAATGGGGCAGCAGTGAAACTACCCTGTGGCACGCTGGTGCAAGCTTTACACTGTAAAATAGGTGGTGAGGCCGCCTGTCAAATGCTTTTTGAACAGTGATTCCCTCAAGAATAGCTCTTTAGAGGATGACACAAATGTAAATAAGCCCTTAGATAGATATTTGAGTAACAACCTCCATTATCCCGTTCCAGCAGTTATGCAGGGGGTCCAAATATAAAATGTGCAGTCCAATAGGCCCCAGAGGTCGATACAGTGCACTCAATAATCAGCAGTAACAGGTCAGGCACGCCCCCTCTGTACCTTTACTGTACAAGTCTGCTGAGGGTTGTGACAGTTACTCAGCTCCGTTAACGCAGAGGGGTTGATTTACTAAAGCTTGAAAGTGCAAAATTTGGTGCAGCTCCACACAGAAACCAATCAGCTTCAAGGTTTTATTGTCAAAGCTTGATTGAACAAGCTGAGGTTAGAAGCTGATTAGCTAGCATGCACAGCTGCACCAGTTTTTGCACTCTCCAGCTTTAGTAAATCAACCCCAGAGTATTGCAGTGGGAGAGCAGAAAGGATCATTTTCAATGAGAACAAAAAGGCATTTTCAGACACTTTCCAGCAAAAATCAGTCAGAGATCATAAGCATAACATCATAACATGTTGGACTATGAGGGGATAAAAAAATATGAGGCTTCAGATTGGCTTTACAAAAGCTAGTTGCCTGGCTGCCTCTGGTTTGAGTACTGAGTCACTGACCCAGAACACACATGGAGATCAGAATGTCAGAAGGAGGTTGAAATTTCCAATCTGGATACTTGTACTAGGGCAGTGCCTCAGAAAGTATCGGTAACGCTATAGCTGTCCATCTTAGGGTCCTCGAGTAAGAGCTGCATGTTAATATGCTCAGAAATCATGTGAAGCGTGTATCTTACATGTCAGACAGAACAAGACATGTTTCGAATTCTGAGGAGTGATTTCAGAGAGTTTTTGCTGGCAGGAAGACATGATGATGTAACATTGCACATGAACATTCCCAATGTCGGGGAGACTTGAAGTGAAGGCGAGCCTTTCCCGCTATGATGCTGGGATTCAGAAGGAATGAGAAAGCATACTTTCAGTCATTTCATGATTGCTTATCCCTCTGCATACTATAAGTCATGACAAGTCACAATTTCCCTTTTTTCCTCTTGACTGCTGAGAACTATAGGCCATACTGTGAGCCCATACCCCATTCACTAACAGCGTCCATCCCCAAATAAGACACGAAAGCCATTCATGTTTGGATGGGCAAGATAAAAGCTTTATCGGTTACTATATAACTTGTTTTACTTCACAAATCAAAATAAACGAAAAAATTGCTTTAATGTGAACATGGTTCCCATCACAGATGGACTATGAGCAGTGTTATATCATTACAGCATGGTTTAAACAGCCATCAAAACTCACAGAGGACTTTAACTGAAACCATTTAAATATTGGTTGAGATATAGGATGTAGCGGTCCATGAAGATCTGAGGGGTGTGGTCCCAAGGGGCTGGCCTGAGGTCTCAGCTTGGAGTGTCCACCAGGAAAGAAAAAAGGGAGGCAGGAGAACCCTTATAGTGTAGTTAGTTGGACAAAAAATTGTGATACAGTAGTTAACTCAAAAGCTTCATTAAAAAGGATAAGAAAATAGAAAATTATCTTTCATCTGTTGAGGTTGTGGTCACATCCAGCTGTATCCTATGACATCATTGTAATCTCTCCAACCTCAGTATATCACCCTGAACAGAGGAAGTGTCAATTTGTAACCATGAAATGCATCTTATTTGTGAAATAAAGCAACTTGGTGTTCATTAAAACAGATGACTCCAACCTATCCTTAGACATATCACAATAGGTACCTCTACCGATTGGACCATGGCGGGCTTTTTGCAAAATCTCTTATAAGTTACCAATTTAGAGACTGGTAAGGTAAACTCTGCCAATAAAGCCATGATTTTCATAAACAGGGAATGCAAGCAGAATTTTCCTGGTGGCTTGAAGCCGCTTCAAATCAAGGATTCCACCCCTCACAGATACTTAGATAAAGTTGCAGTGTTTACTTTCATAATAACATAAATAACAGTGAGGGTTGTAAGGGAGGAAGTAGAAATCAATTTTGCCATCCACCACTATGCCAGTAGTTGCAATAGTCTAAAGCATGGAACCTTAGAGTTCCTCCAAAGGTTGCTAGGGGTTCCATGAGCAATGAGCAATTTCTGCCTCTCAGATACATTCCTGATGACACCATTGATCTTTTTAGCTATCTGTAAGGGGGCAATTCATCCCACTGACTAAAAGTGTAAGGGACATTCTTCCCACTGACCATCACACTACTGTATCATGAGCTGTAGATATAGTCATTTTTACCAGGGGTTCCCTTAAACTGGAAAGTTATTTTCAAGGGTTGTGTTTAAAATGTAAAGAAAGGCTGATCTAAAGTAAGTTGAAAATGAGAAGCTGCGTACAAATCTTCTGTGTTTTAGTTAAATTATCACTGAGCACAATAGCACTGATTTGGGGGCTCACGCAACAGGGGCACCACTTGTGCGAGTGGTAACCCAGAGTTGAGAGTCGACATGGGTACGGTCTACTGGGAGCACCAAACAAATGTCCAAGAGTTTAAATTATTTTATGGATCAAAACTAGTTCACAGCAGGAAAATACAAAACATCCAACGTGTTTTGGGGACCAAATTCCCCCTTATTCAGGGCTCTGGTTAAAAAGTGGTAGGACTCTTGAGATGGCATAATCACCAGGGATAATAAGTTGATTGTGTAAATATCAGAGAACACCTTAATCTCGAGTAGCAGAAAACTTCTAAACAGTATTAAAATGATTCAAGCAATCAGGTCTCCCATTCCTCGTGGATAAAGGGGCCTCCATTATGGAAAAAAAATGCAGCAAAGCACCACTTGCAAGGGTTTATACCCATCTGTCCTGTTGCCCATTTATCTGATCTTCTCTCTATTGCAGACCAATGGTTTCTTCACGTTGGAAACACTACACAAAGTGTTGAATGCTTGATCTTCCTTCTACTCTCTGTGGTTCCTCCCTATGGTCCCTTCAGCAATCCCGGACACAGTAGTGATAATTAAGTCAATGGAAGGAACCAGTGCATGGGCAGGGGATGCAAGCATCCAATACTTGTACAGCTGTGTGTTGAATGTGAAGATTCTTAAGACAGCTGTAACTCTTGAGCAGAGCGAGGATCGGAGGAACAGGTATTGGGACGAGTATCAACCCTCTTCTTATGATGTCTTGCTACATTTGCTACACTCAGCAATAGAAACATTTGATGAAGGATGTACTGAGGCTGCAATTGCTTACCTCCTACTACGGTTAAAACTTTATGGTCCATGGAAAAATGATTGGCGGTAGGGGCATTGTGGCGGCTGACAAAATGAGTGAGGCTTATCTTTAGTGGACATGGCCCAGCACCAATGTCATCCTGGAAACTAAGCTACCTTAACCTCTGTCTTCTCGTCTGAAAAGTCCAAATGTTATTCCGTGATTCTTCCAGCTTACAACAATGCTAAAATGATGTTTATGGTACAATGTACCAGAAAATCCTCCCAGTCAGCCAGTTTGCCTCCTTTCCTATGGGCTTTCCATTGGAACAAATGAGTTCAGCTGACTTAAAGGATTTTACAGAAGAGACTGTGTGGCACCAGGCAGAACACACAACAAGATCTTAGTAGATAGGGGTTACAGTTAAGAAAATTCACTTGCAAAAAGTGCCCTTTAATGATACCATGATGAATACCATTATGCTTAAAGTGGTTGTAAACCCTACCATATAGATGGAGAGCACAGGAAGTTATCATCTCACAAAATTTCTGGCAGGATCAAAATGTTTTTTTTCTTTTTGCCCTTATAAGATATAACGAAACACATTCAATGGTATATTTAACACACCAAAGGGGACTAAATTAGAGAAGTTCATTGTTAGGGTTTACAAACCCTTTAAGTAATGTAATAAATATAACTAATTCAATTATGTCTTCCACTATTAAATGAAGCAGGAAGGCTTTTGTCAAACTTTTATTTTCTTGAAAAAAAAATAGCTGTGGTCTGTGGTAAGATGAGTGCGATGATTGAAAGTCACATCACAATGCCAGGAAAACCCCTTTATTAGCTCTTCTAAATACGGAGGTCTCGGCTCCCGGAGCTGACAGTACAAAGCAATAGAGGGGAGCACGTGTCACAATTTCAATTACCGGGCTGAGACACTCTGCTTTTATACAGAAATCTTACCCTCCGATATAATCACAAGGTCACTGGCTCTATCTCAATCCACTTTACATACCTTGCCACATCACAGGCTGTCGATCAATCTTGCTCTTCTCTCTCTATTAGGCGTGCAGGCCGGAGCCTTGTTCCAGCTCAATCATTGTTTAGCTGACTGGTTTTGCGTGCTCGTAGCCAGTAGCCCCGGTCTCTGCGCTGATTTTTCCCTCTTTGTGTGTGCCGCTTAGCTCGCTGACCTTATTAACTGTCTCGGCTTTGTGTGACCCCTTCATCCCGACAATGCTCTGCTGAATATCTTCATTTTTTATACTTGGAGAGGGTTGAAAGAAGGGCGCCTAGCAACACGGAAAATCAATCAATGAACAGCTCATCTTTAGGCTGATTTTATACAGTTCTTTTAGCTGGACTGAGTAGCATAAAAACATACACACATATATATATATATATATATATATATATATACACATATAATTTTTTTTCTTATATTAGGTTGGTTCTATGCCTATGCATTGCAGTAACACGTGGAATCTTGGACATTTTGATGCATTGTCATTCATTAGAATCATAACCCATCACAAAACTAAAGTAGGCTGTTGGCACCTACATTGCATCACTATCTTGGCTTGAGGAAGGGACCTTGTGAAGCCTCATAATGTCAGCAGGATTACCATATGTGATGTTTTTTGCACATTTAGGCCCCTTTCGCACTGGCGCCTTCGCTAAGCAGAATCCGCTTGCTCAGCAGGGGATCTCTCTACTGATCCCACTGAGGAGGCGGATGACAGGTCCGTGTCCGCTCCGCTATGCACAGTGTACATGGACACAGTCATGCTCTCTTCTATGGGGCAGTCAGATGGAAAAGGACCACCTGTTTCTTTCCATCCGATCCGCCAGACAAATTGGGAGTAGGACCACCATCCATCTGTTTTTGGCGGACAGGATCAGATTGGATGGTGGCGGGTGTCAGTGGACATATGTCCGCTGACATCTGCCGCTCAATAGAAGAAACTAGAGGGTCCGATCAGGTCCGCCTGAAAAACTGCCAGGCAGACCTGATTGGACCGCCCCTGTTAAAGGGGCCTCATTTTGAAAATATGTATTTAATATTATTACTACTAGTAGTATCTATTTATTTTTTATTATTTATAAATGCATTATTTATTTGTATTTATTTTATTTATTCTTTTTTATTATATTATAATATTTTATTTGTCTTATATTATTTTACTTTTATAATGAATAATAATATTTTATAAACCCCTATTAAAATAACAAATAAATAATAGATATGAAATTAATACAAATTAAATACATTAATACCATTTAATAAGCTAAAAAGAAACATTCTTGGATTGCTGGTGACTTTTTGCATTCAACATGACACCATCCCTTATAGTAATTTCACGCACCCACTATTTATATTGGTCAAGCAGTATATGGAGTGCAGCTCCCACAAAATCTTTATATAGTTGTTAGTGTGCATGTGGTAAGGCACTGCAGTGGAACTTTATGGGGTGAAGGGGCCCCCGAAAAATAAAATCGAGCCATAGCTTATGGATAGGGTGGGGAAAAGTTATAACATCATCTTTATTTATTGCTGTGTTCCCATTTGGGAGATTTCCCCTCACCTCCTACTCAAGTGATGGCTGTCAGATAGAACAGGAAGAGAAAGACACAAACTGCATTTAAAAGGTCTAACCTTTCTATACTCTATCCATAACTAAAAATAAAGTTTTGTATGGAGTTGGGCTGTACATTCAACTCTGCTATAAAAGTATACAGTACATAATAAATAGGGTAACATTCTGGTTCAATACAAGCAGCCCTAGGCATATTTACTATAAAGCACATGCCTTGGCCCTAGTCTGAAAATCATGTAAAAGAGGAAATGTAGAGGAGGCACAAAGTATGTTTTCTGGCATTATACGAGTAGCGCCCCTTGAGCTACGATTGTTGAAATTTTGACATCCCTGTAGGCAGGGAGAGTACTTATGGATAAGTTAGGTCTACTCTGGCATCTGTTGATGTGGGCTCAATTATTTCCCCCTGCCTCCCAGGGAACCCTGGGGCATAGTGGGTGGAAGAATCATGACCCCAGCCTGCATGTTAATATTACCCCTTCCAATCCCTAGTCAATATGGCAGGTGACCACCAGGGGGCTGAGGTGGGTATAAATAGGCTGGAACCCAGAGCAGAGGTCTCTTGTTCCTTAGGGAGTAAGACCCAGCCTGAGGGCTGTGGCGTTCCTGGGAAATTTGCCAGAAACGGAAAGCACCTTTTGTGGGGTCCCAGCTACTGTTTGGCTGGGGGACCTCTGTTCTGTGTTCTATCCTCCTGGAGCATTTACAGTAAGCCTCCTAAGGATCCAGGACACAAGCAACTGGAGTACAGAAGTTGCTTTACCTTGCACATGGCTGCACAGTGATCAGGAAGCAGTGAGTACAACCCTTCTGGACCTAAAAACTTTCTTTGGCCTTTCTGGGACATCAGCAGTTACTATTTGTACACTCTGGGCTGTATTCCTGTTGAGGAGTCCCTGTTTTGTTCTGTTCATCTATACACTTCAAAGGGGTTGCCTTCCCCTGAAGTCTTAGTGCAGAGTTAGTGTTCTCATTTTCAAGTTTACAGTTACTGGAGTATCCCTAGGCTCACTCTCATCCCATTCAAGTTCTACCCCCCCCCCCCCCCAAAAAAAAAGAGAAGAGTTGCCCTGTTTACTGACTCAAGTGTGTGGGAAATGTTGTGTGCCTGGCTGCCGTGTGCAGAGAATGGAACCTGGGATCAAACCACCAGATCAATCCCGTCTGTGTGCTACATACGAAAGTTGGCAACATCGGTACCCTTTAAGACATACTCATGCCTCCAGCCTTTTTTGAGCTAGTTTAGGAAGCCTGCCCTTGTAAAGCAATATCAGGGATGGTATTCCAAGTCTGTTATAGGACACCACATTCCTAGTCCATGATAGTACACCGCATTCCAAGTCTATGATAGCATACTGCATTCTAAGTCCATGGTAGGACACCACATTCCAAGTCCATGATAGGACACCACATTCCAATTCCATGATAGGACTCTATATACAGAGCACCCCATGTCTGCAGATAACTTCAGCTGGAAATATGGGGAATTTTCAACTTGCAGGACTCTTGGTGACCCCAAAACTACCTCAAAAAACAAGAAAAGTAAGGGAAAATTTTGCACTTTCTTTCTTGGTCTTCCTGAATGTATTAAAAAGATACTTTTTTTTAAACTCTACCCTTGGAAAGTAAGTGCTTGCTTTGTGTTCTTCCTGAAGCAGAGGTCTTGCAGCGCATCCAGGCGGACCCAGGACATCCAGAAATAAGAGAACGCATCCAAGCAAGTCTTAATTCAGTCATCAGTCAATGCCAGTAGGCTATTAAACATAACAGTTTTATACTAAAGCAGGTCATAAAAATTAACATGCAGCCGGTGCAGTAAATAAAACAGGAAGACACAAAGGTTAACGCTAATGTCCACATAAATATTTGTCACGTGAGCTCTGCTAGAGGTACTGCAAATGCCAGTCGTTGCTGACCGTAAACGTCATGGAGATCGTCTCGAGTGCACTGTTTATAAATACACCTGTAATCGCAATTGG
>BLSH010074502.1:805857-824833 GCA_018402905.1 Glandirana rugosa | reverse complement strand
GGCCAGCCTGTCAGTGCTCAGACCATATGCCGCACACTGCATCAAATTGGTCTGCATGGCTGTTGTCCCAGAAGGAAGCCTCTTCTAAAGATGATGCACAAGAAAGCCCGCAAACAGTTTGCTGAAGACAAGCAGACTAAGGACATGGTTCCAGTAGTCTGATGAGACCAAGATAAATGTATTTGGTTCAGAAGGTGTTAAGCATGTGTGACGGCAACCAGGTGAGGAGTACAAAGACAAGTGTGTCTTGCCTACAGTCCAGCATGGTGGTGGCAGTGTCATGGTCTGGGGCTGCATGAGTGCTGCCAGCACTGGGGAGCTACAGTTCATTGAGGGAACCATGAATGCCAACATGTACTGTGACATACTGAAGCAGAGCATGATCCCATCCCTTCAGAGACTGGGCCACACAGGGCAGTATTCCAACATTATAACGACCCCAAACACACCTCCAAGACGACCACTACCTTGCTAAAGAAGCTGAGGGTAAAGGTAATGGAGTGGCCAAGCATGTCTCCAGACCTAAACCCTATTGAGCATCTGTGGGGCATCCTCAAACGGAAGGTGGAGGAGCGCAAGGTATCTAACATCCACCAGCTCTGTGATGTCCTCATGGAGGAGTGGAAGAGGACTCCAGTGGCAACCTGTGAAGCTCTGGTGAACTCCATGCCCAAGAGGGTTAAGGCAGTGCTGGAAAAAAATGATGGCCACACAAAATATTGACACTTTGGGCCCAATTTGGACATTTTCACTTAGGGGTGTACTCACTTTTGTTGCTAGCGGTTTAGACATTAATGGCTGTGTGTTGAGTTATTTTGAGGGGACAGCAAATTTACACTGTTATACAAGCTGTACACTCACTACTTTACATTGTAGCAAAGTGTCATTTCTTCAGTGTTGTCACATGAAAAGATATAATAAAATATTTACAAAAATGTGAGGGGTGTACTCACTTTTGTGAGATACTGTATACTGCAGAGTGTATATAGTGGCCCCATGTACAAATAGAGCTTTCTTTTGGTGGTATTTGATTTTTATTTTTTGCTATATAAACGAAAAGAGAATACGGAATATTTTGAAAAATAAACAATATTTAGTATTTTCTGCTTTAAAACATATCCAATTAAAAAAATAAAAAATATAATTTATTCATGAATTTAGGCCAAAATGTAGTCTGCTGCATGTCTTTGGTAAAAAAAAAATCTAGTCTTGTATAGATACTGTTTTTTTTAAGCTAGTAACAATAGTAATCAGCGACTTATAGTGGGACTGTGGTAGGGTGGCAGGAAATTTGACACAAGCTGACGCTGGTTGGGGGGGATACACTAACTGACTGACATCTCCAGTGACATCAATACAGAGATCAGTGCTAATACTGTACACTGTCACTGTACTAATGACATTGGCTGGGAAGGGCTTAACATCTAGAGTGATCGAGGGGTTAAATGTGTGCCTAACAATGTGTAATGTGTGGTGCTTTTATTACGTGATCTTGCTGTTTTTTCCCCAGGGAGCAGAAAAAAAAGGTTGTATATCAGTATTCAGAGCTCTGTGCTGTGTACAACACAGATCCCCCTTCCCTGAATGGCGGAGCCGATCAGCGGGTGCCGGCGTTCAATCATTGCCCGGCACCCACTGATCAGCTTGGTCTGTAACTAATCACAGGACAGCCAAGGAGGTGGGGGCGCGTGCATGCACACCCAGCTCAGAAGTGCTGGATCAGCTATCAGACACCAGCGCAGAGAGGCCACTTTGCCGCCGTACTTGTAAGTGAGGTGATCAGCAAGCAGTAATGTCATTAAAGGGTTTATTTACTAAAGCTGGAGAGTGCAAAATCAGTCTCACTTCTGCACTGAAACCAATCAGCTTCCAAGCTTTATTGCCAAAACTTAATTGAACAAGTTGAGGTTAGGCGCTGATTGGTTTCTCTGCAGAAGTGAGCCTGATTTTGCATTCTCCAGCTTTAGTAAATAAACCCCTAAATGACAGTTTTCTGCCAGATTCTGTGTACAGACAGAAGCTGGACGGGAAGGTACAGTCATTTAGCAGCCATAGTTTTTTTTTTTTCTAATGTCACTTTTGCGGTTGCGGATCTTACATTCATTGGTAAATTAATTGTAATGTTTTTAAAACAATAAAGCTGACCATACACATTACAATCTGATTCTACAATCACCTTTAAATGTACCAACAAGTATGTAGTGCAAGAGCTTGCCTGATTTATTGCAGATTGATTGGATAGTTTAGGTAAGTCCCCTATAGTACTGTAGCGCTCCCCCTGTAGGAGACACTGATTTTAACTGGTTCTACCCCAAACAATGCTCTCTTTAGTGAGTTCTCCAAACAAGATCCTTTGGTGAAACTGCTTGGTTAGCTCCAAAGGTAATTAGGAATATTACACCTCCCAACATTTTCAGATGGGAACGAGGGACACCTATTAGCAAAAGTATGTAGGCATAGGACACACCCCCTGACACGCCCCCTTAAAGGAGAATTATATTTTAAAAAATTATTAGTTAAACCCACAAGTGCTGTTTTTTACCACTTCTATTCCTTTAGATTGGCTTTTGACATTTAAATGCAACAATTTAGAAATTGGATGAAAGGTTTAGCACTGGGAAACACTTGAAAGATAAAAAGTGCATTTTATATACAGCTATAGAGATCAGACCAAAATTAGGGACTAAAGAGAAGGAAAGAGGGACAGAGGGACTTTGTTCCAAATCAGGGACAGTCCCTCAAAATCAGAGACAGTTTGGGAGCTATGGGAATAGGCGTCCCAGCTTTGCTATAGCTGGGACCTCAATGAACCTCAGCAGACTCCGGCAGTACTGCTTAAAAGGGGCAGCAGCCCCTGAGGTTGGAACTTCTCCAGCAGGAGAAGAACAAGGCTGCTCCACACCCCAGACTATTTCTGTTACCCCAGCCACCTATTGGGCACACTTCACCGGGGATTGGCTGCAGCACAGTAAATATTCAAGTTGCCCATTTGACTCTCCAAGCCCTCTCTGTTTTGTATGCCTTCAGAATGCAGGGGGAAGCAATCAAACCTGAGATCTGGAACAGCACAGAGACATCAATAGCTGCTCCAATGATTACAGAGGAGCCAAAATGGCTAAATCATCCTAGATAAAGTTAATTATACAGGGATTGTATAGTCAGATTGTAACTTGTATGTAACACAAACTGATACAATTATTTACATCAAATTGATCTTTAAAAAAATGAAAAAGGCTACAAGGTTCTTTAAAGAGTGTATTATTTACAGTGAAGTGTACCTGTCACTGAATTCCCCAAGAAAGCAGCTACTGTATTTATCACATCAGGCCAATGGTAAACAAGGAGCGGTCTGAATTTCTCGGCAGTTATTGATGATCACTGACATCCTGAAAGGGAAATTTTAGTAATGTTTTGTATGTTAAAGCCACAAAATGGCTTTTGCAGCAGTACTATATGTTGGATCGATTTTTTAAATGAACATGGATTTTTTTTCCGGGAAACCCATGCACCAGTGGAACACATTATTTTTTGTTTTTTGGTATATGGACATCATGTGGAATCTCAGCCCATAATCTCTTGTGGTCCTGATACTCAATAAAGCAGCATCTCCATGGGATCCCATCGCATCCCGGGCGCAATCTATGATTGATATGTCCTTCGGACACAGCTGATCACAGATCAGGATAAAGAGCCAATCACGGAGGCTCTTTACCAAATGATCAGCTGTGTCCAATCACAGCTGATGATGATGTAAATACATCGGCATTCCTTTCCTCACGCTGTCACAGCATGAGAAGAGGAGAGCCTGTGTCTGGCCAGTGTAAAAGGGGACATCTGTATTGATAATCAGGGCACTGATCATCAGTGCAGCCCCAGCAGGGCCCATCAGTGCTGCCTATCAGGGACAATCAGTGCCCTTCAGTGCTGCCTATCAGTGCCCTTGAGTGCTGACTATCAGTTCCAATCAATGCCCTTCAGGGCTGCCTATCAGTGCCAATCAGTGCTGCCTATCAGTGCCAATCAGTGCCCTTCAGTGCTGCCTATAAGTGCCAATCAGTGCCCTTTAGTGCTGCCAATCATTGCCATTCATTGCTGCCAATCAGTGCCGTGGTCGCACTCCTGCCTCCTCTATGTACAATAGCCCCGCATTTTACATGAGGACACTGAGGGACTGCCCATAGCCTACAGTGTAGGAGGGAGAGGAGGAAAGCGCAAGGGCTATTTGGAGCAGGGATTAGGGTAAGTATGGCAGCCTTATCATCTCCCCCCTACATGTAAGAAGCATATAACCCTTGCAGTGTGGGGGAGGGCCTCACCACAAGATTTTTTTTTAACTCCAAATGGGAGTTGAGCTTTAAATTCACTGGTAGAGCCTATTTACTGAGTGTGACTTGTTAAGGCCCTTTTCACACTAGTGTGACTTGTCCTGCAACTTGGGACTGCAAAGTCGCATGACAAGTCGTACAGCATTATTTCCAATGAGTACCATTCATATCCTCAAGTCACAGCGACTTCAAAGTAGTCAATGCACTACTTTGGTCCGACTTGTGGTCCATAGACCTCAAGATTACACAGGCATTGCTTCAAGTCGTGTCAAAGTCGCTGCAAAGTTGCGTCAAAGGCGCGCGACTTTTCAGTTGTACAAGTGTGAAAGGGGTCTAAAGTGGTTTTAGGCATCTGCTCAGCTCTCCAAAACGCTTTTCCTTCTGGCAGCAGGATTTTGGTAGACAAAAACGTTTGTTGTGGCAGAGAGGCAGAGAAAAAAAAAACAGATTCCCCTAAAAGCAGCATTTTTAACGTTCAGTGTGCATGAGGCCCTAAAGTCAAAAAGTATCTTACCTCAATGTGTTCTATGCATTAAACCCAAAAGCAAACATTTATTATACTTTAGTTTACCAATTCTTAGATGTGATGGCTGCATTCGTTTTTACTTTCTTCTATTTTCAACTATTGCTCAAGTACAAATGCTGATTTATGATTAAAAAAAAGATAGATAGATAGATAGATAGATAGATAGATAGATAGATAGATAGATAGATAGATAGATAGATAGATATGACAGAAGGAAAGACAAATATAAAATGGTATTTTTTTTTATTTAATATTTATTTATTTGAATATATGCATAAGAAAGTAAACAGTACATACAAAGTGCTGCGAGCATACAGCGTGCATAGCAAGGTGAAGATTAAAGAGGTGATTTCACATTTCAATTCTCAATGAGTATATACTGAAAACAGCCATGAACCGGTACAAAACAAAAGTATCACATTCAATAAAGGGAGATAACAAGATAACCTCGAAGAGGATGATAAGCAAACTTGACATTAACCTTGGTACCGCATTATGAAACACTCAGAAGAATGTAAAATGTAAAGAGAAGGGGGAAGTAGTAGAAAAGAGAGATAGAAAAGGAATGGGGTGGGAGTAAAGGGGGAGGGGTAAGTGGGAAGTGGAGACCTCCCGCTGGCATTGTGATGGTGATCAGCAAGTTAAATACACATTTCACCAGAAGGTAACATTGTAAGTATTGAGAGCCATCTCTAGCTAATCCATGGATACTGAGTACATGATATCTTTGTACTTTGAAGTACTCTTGAACTCCAACCATAGGACCAGATTTTAGTGTGACGACTAATGTTATTTCTCCATATATAAGTGAGTTCCTCTAATAAACGCACTTCGTCTGGTTTTTTTGCAACCAGGTGCGGTATAACAGAACGCTTATATGAGCCTGTTGCGTCACTAGTGTTATGGAATAAGATTGTCCAGGGATCAGGAGGAAGGGAAAGACCCGTTATCACCTTGGTAAGGTCGAGAACTGCGGACCAGTAGGTGCTAATAGATGGACTGTCCTACCAAATATGAGCGTACGTAGCAGTGTGGCCAAAATTCCTCCAGGATAATGGTGAATTGGAAGGCCACATACGGTGCAATTTGGTTGGGGTGTAGTGCCACCTGGAAGGAAGCTTGTAGTTAGTTTCTGCTATTTTGGTTGAGATGGTAGAGTTGTGGGACAGTAGTAGAATTTTGTCTTTTTGTTTATCGGTTAGCTGAGAATGAAAGTCTGTTTCCCACTAGGCTAGGTAATCTGGGTATAGTGGACTCTGTAGTGTGACCAAGGCTTTATAGAATTGTGAAACACAGTGAGTTGTGTGAGATCTGTAAAGTTGAACAAGGATTCTATGGGGGTTAAGTCTTAAATGTTCCGAATTGATTGAGGTAGTGATTGGATGAATTGGTTAAGTTGCTTGTACCTCCATTTGCCCATGAACGTGATGGTTTTCGATCCAGCAATGGACTGTCAAGATTTAAGACTGTTTGCTTGGACAAGATGATGGAGTAGAAATGGGCCTTCTTGAGATCATAGCTTGAAGCCAGCATCCATGGCACCTGGTGGGACATAGTCGTGAATAAAGGCATGAGGGGTGAGCTATATGTCCAGGAAAGTGTGTTATGGATAGAGTCCCAGATATCCAAGGAAGATCTTGTGAGGGGAGATGTTGAGGGTGAAAGAGCTCTGTAGGAGCAAGGTATCCATGGTGAGATGGAAAGGTCCGAGCCGCTTAGGAAATGTTCCAGTTGAACCCTTAGCTTTGCATGCTTAGCATATTTCCAGTCGGATATCCTGGTCAGAGCAATAGCGTGGTAATATGTTTTAAAGTCTGGGAGAGCTAGCCTCCTAGTTTGTTTCGAGCGGTACATTGTGGATCTGGAGATTCTAGGATACCTGACTTTCCAGATGAAGCGGGAGATCATGGATTGGATTATAGAGATAAAGCATGCAGGGACCCCCAATGGTATCATTTGAAGAAAAAAAAGAATGCGTGGCAGAATATTCATTTTTACTATGTATCCTACCAAGCCAGGAGTGAGATAGGGATGACCATATACACACTTCTGTTTTAATATTGTTTAATATGGGGATGTAGTTATATTGAAATAGGGATTGTGTGTTTGGAGTCAATTGGATATAAATTGGTAAATTGAAATATATACAGTATATAGAAAGATAGAGAGATAGATAGATAGATAGATAGATAGATAGATAGATAGATAGATAGATAGATAGATAGATAGATAGATAGATAGATAGATGGAAAGTTAGAAGGAAAGATAAATGGATTGATGGACAAGACTTAAATCTACCCCAATGTCAGGAGGAAATATGATAAGGTCAGTTGATGGTCAGTTTGGGGTGAAGGAAGTTCTCTCTGCCCAACACCACTTAGATTTTACAAACCAAGACAATGAGGGTATCAAGAAAGATGCCTCCTGTCCCTCACTTTCCCTTTGTCCAGGGAGTCCCAGAACCCGCCCCATCTCACATCTACTATAAATGGCCCCCAAATCCCAGAGGACAAATGGCATGTCTGCCCTGAACCATACTTATACTAACAGCCAATCAGGTGTGGAGAGCACTAAAAGGATTTGGCTAGGATGACAGTTACAGGCACTCAGCAGGTAGACAATGGTATCAGACCGAGTTTAAATACCAAGCAGACATGTTAGACTGGACTGTTCCTTTAAGAGCCAGTCCCGTGTGCTGAGCGCAGCTCCCATCAGACTGAATAATGTGGTTTGCGGCTTGTATTTATTTCTCTCATAGACAACAATAGAGCATTAATACCCACACAGGCACAGCTGCGAGGGCGCCAGGCTCTGTCATCATTTAATGCGCTCCATGCAACCGCATAAAGGCCGCCTGGCTTTCTTTCCGGCTTTCCAGGGATTTTGATGGCGCATCTTATCTGACAGCTGAAGCTGCAACATAATAGGATTTGTTTGTTTACAGAAAGGGAGACTTCAGTTTCTTATTGACCCAACATGGCACAACCATGCCGCATGATCTGCAGCGAGGGTGTCATTACAGCGCCCCATAATCGCGTCCCGTCCTTTCTCCAGAGACTTCTCTCTACAGATGTGGGGTCTCTGGAAAAGTGGACTCTAGACAACCAGGGGAAAAGAAGACAGGTTTGAGGCTGAACACACACAAGCAAATGCAACCGTGCCACTAAAATCGCCCACGATTAATCACGAACGATCACTACACATGCAGTTGCATGCTGTAGTGTTTATTGCACTAATCTGAAGCCTTGCGGGCGATCAGTGGCAGTTTTAGTAGCACAATGGCATTAGCAAACCAGGTTTTTGTTTTTTTTTTGTTTTTGCAAAAGAAAAATTACATTTTTACAATTTTTAAAATTAAAGTGGTAGTAAAGGCTAACTCTTACTATTCTAAAAATGTTCCCTCCCCCTTCTCCTACTTATCTAGCATACTCTGTATAAATAAAAGATCGGTGTACTTACCTTTTTTTTATCTGGTCTGGTCACATAATTCAGCAGCTCTGGATTCCTTGAACAGGGCTGCTGTATGAAACCACAGGGCCCCACTCAGACAACCTGACAAATAAACACAGTTTACTATACTTCAGTTACAGTATGATTGAACACAGTGAGTGATTGGTACTGATCACTCACTGTGTTCATTCAGGAAAGGAAGGGGCTGGCAAATGTGACATATTTACCAGAACCTTCCCCCACTCTCCATGCTGAAGGATTCTATTGTTTGCTTGTAGCTGCCGGTAGGAAGGAGAGGAGGGAAGCTGGCAGCACTGTGAGGGTAGAGGGGGAACACAGGGGGGCCTGGGCAGCAGGGGGAAACATATGGTGCACAGGGAGTGTGGTCGGTGCGGTGGGGGGCAATTACTGGAACTGATCCTCTGTATGGCTCTCTCTGCAGCAGCTGAAAGCCAGCGGGTGGGAAAGGTGAAGAAGCCAGCTTTAAGATGCTTCAGAGAGAGCCATAAAGGGTATCAGTTCCGTAATTGCCCTCTGCCATCCCGATAACCCTCCCTGCCCACATCTGATTCACCCAGTTGCCTTGGGCCCCCTGCTGGCCCAAGCTCTGTACAGGAGGACCGGCGGTACCCCCTTATCCACGGCCCAGTCCTTGTGTAAGGGAGCTCTCAACAACAGCTCTGAATTCCCAAAACCATGACATCACGTCGGCACTCCCTCCTCTTCCCTGCAACAGCCACTCATGACACAAGGCTGTAGGATCACATGACTGGACCATATTAAAAATAGGTAGGCACGCAGATCTATTTTATACAGAACTTTTTTAAAGAATAGTTAAAGTTAACCTTTTCTTCCACTTTGTTTTAAAAATTGTAAAATTGTAATTTTTTACATTTTTTAAAACAACATTTTTAAAATTGAATTTTAAAGAGCTTAAAACGTATATATATATATATATATATATTTTTTTTTTTTAAAACGTATTTTTATTGATTTTCCAGGTGAAAAAACAACAATTACAACAAGGTAGCAGGAGGGCCACTCTAGTGACTCTTCTGAAACTCTGAACTATCTATACAGAGATGACCTGACTACGGCCTTGAGTAATTAACATACCCACAAACAAAAACGTATATATATTTTAAAATCTATAAAGATACATTGATATCTTTTCCAAAAAAAAAAAGTTCCGTATTAATTTCTGAATTTCATCTCACCTACAGTTCCAACATTATTTTCACAATGATTGAAAATGGCTTGCTAATGCAATCGTGCTACTAAAATCGCCAGTGATTTCCAACATTGCTTCAAATTTGTGCAACCGATCGCTACGGCATGCAACTGCATGTGTAGCGATTGCTCATGATCCAATATTTAATATTTTAAATAGTAGATTTTTCCAAGTCTCTTTTGCAATAAAGGTTACTTACCCGCCTGTTTGCAATTTTCCTTAGCAATTGCAATGCGCTGCGCATTCCTGGATAAATGAATGCCCATACACATGCACTAGAGTTACGTTTTCATGGCATAGCCAATCAAATTATGATTTGAAGATCCAGAATACGCAAGAAGATAGGGTAAAGATGTCGGTGCCTGCAAGGGAGTCAAAGTAGGTAAGTATATTTCTGCTTTAGGAATAAGTGAACTGAAAGTGTTTGTGTAACTAATTTTTTTTTTTTGGGGGGGGGAATAGATGTTACATAGTTACATAGTTAGTCAGGTTGAAAAAAGACACAAGTCCATCCAGTTCAACCAAAAAAAAAAACATATATACACACACACATACAACCAAATAATCCCATATACAATCCTTCACCCACAGTTGATCCAGAGGAAGGCAAAAAACCCCAGCAAAGTGTGATCCAATTTGCTATAACGGGGGAAAAAATTCCTTCCTGATTCCCCGAGAGGCAGTCGGATTCACCCTGGATCAACTTTACCTAAAAATGTTAGTACCCAGTTATATTATTTACATTAAGGAAAGAATCCAGGCCTTTTTTAAAGCAATCAACCGTGCTGGCCAAAACCACCTCTGGAGGGAGTCTATTCCACATTTTCACAGCTCTTACTGTGAAGAAACCTTTCCGTATTTGTAGATGAAATCTTTTTTCCTCTAGATGTAAAGAGTGCCCCCTTGTCCTTTGCGATGACCTTAAAGTAAATAACTCAACACCAAGTTCACTATATGGACCACTTATATACTTGTACATGTAGCACCCTTGTCTTAAACAGGGGCTTACTAGTAAATTTAGCTGTGCTACAGTAGGTGGTAACTAACCTGGCTGATTTATAGACTTTGTGATCATTTGGGTTCTCTCCTAGGCCTGGTTTAACTGTGGTTCCTCCCTTCTGTCAATACACAGCACTGTTGCCTTTGGCATTAGTGTGATGAGCTGCAGTGAATTATGAATATGCATATCTCTTTCAGCTAATCAGTAGGAGTTTCAGGCTGCTGACACTCCTGAGAGTATATATCTATAGGAAGTCAGGTCATTGAGGTCCTCCCACCCATACCTTGGTCTGGAGTGAATGTTTGAGGAACAGCTGCACTGGGTGAGGCCTGGAGTCTAGGGCCTAGCCTTGTGCTCAAGCCCTGCCAGAGAGAGCCTGTTTGTTGCCTGGGGGCATGATGAAGGGGGTGAAGTTCTGAAATGAAGTATCAGAGTTTACTCTTCATGAGCTGGGGACTGTGGAGAGGCTGGGAAAGCATCAAGAGGGACTCATCCAAGGAAACCCTGCATGGTGCTGTGAGTTTTTGGGGTGCTATAGGAGACAGCTCTTGCTACATATATACAACATTGGGTGCAGGCCTAAGGCCCTTGTTCTTTATTGCTGTCTACCTGGCTGCTTTTTTTTTTGGAGTCTGCTCATCTGTCTGCCTACGGCCTTAGAGTGTCCTGTGCCCTAACCCTCTCTCCCGCATTTTTCCATTGTGAGCAATAAACGCACTTTTGTTCATTCTAAAAGTGATTGGCGCCCATCTTTTCTGCAACCAACCACATCTGCCATGCCTAAGAACCATCACCCTGAGGTGAACTGTTATCCTTCCCTAATGCCGGGGATCGGGGGGGGGGGGGGGTAGCATTACATAAGGAATTGTTAAACCCATTCAGGCTATTTTTCCTATCTATGTCCCATTAGGGAGACTTCTTTTTACTTCTTGTTCGGGAGATGCAAGAGGAAGTGAGGGAAATGCCTACAAAGTGAGGATAACTCTTAGGCAGCTATCACCAGAACAGACAGGAGGGAGGTCATGGCCCAGGTTGAGAACCACTAACCTAGACAGGATGTCATGGAAATCCCCAAATTTTACAGTTGTCACTGGAACAGGAAGAGAAGAAATATTCCTATTCAGGTGACAATTTTCTAAGAGAGGAATTCCCTCAAGTTGGTTGTGCCTCCAGGACAGAAAGTGAAGGGAAGTCTTCCCAAAGGGTCAAAAGCCACAAAAAAAAAAAAAAAGCAATTAAAGGATTTTATCTAAAACTTTAGAAAAGAAGTTTGCATGTCAACGATCCTTATTTTGGCAAGGCAAGTCACAAAACATTTAGCACACATTTAAGTCACAAATGACACCCTAACATCTGTGATGTTACAGAGTGCTATTTTAGGAAAACTTTATTTGCTAATGTTTGACATTGCATTTAGTACATCACACCCCAATCTCACCCACTTGTGCCGCATGTTATTCCCTCTAGCTACAGCTCCCTCAGTCTGTTGACGCATCACCCCTGTCGGTTTTACTTCCCTCCCGATTTCAGCCTCATTTCACACTCATCCTTAAAACTAAAAAGAGTTTGGCTGCAGATACACTATATGATTTAAGGTTTGTGGACACCTGACCATCACAACTATATGGCCTTGTTGGACATCCCATTCCCAAACCATGACCTTTAATATGGAGCTGCCTCTTCCCATTTTGGTGGTTACGATATCCTCCGCTCTTCCAGGAAGGATTTTCACAAGATTTAGGAGTATTTTTATTAATTTTAGGTACTTATATAGCGCTTTCAATTTACGCAGCGCTTTACATATGTATTTTGCATTCACATCAGTCCCTTGTAGGAATGTGTCCATTCAGCCAAGAGAGCATTTGTGAGATCAGGTACTGATGTTGGGTGAGAAGACCTGACTCACCATTGGTGTTCCAATTCATCCCAAAGGTGTTCAGTAGGTTTGAGGCCAGGACTCTGTGCAGGCCACTCAAGTTCCCCCACAGCAGACTGGTTAGACCATGCCTTTATGGAGCTGCGTTTTTTACCAAGGGCACAGTAATGCTGGAACAGAAAATGATCTTCCTAAAACTGTTACCTCCACGTTGGAAAAGCATGATTGTCTAAAATGTCTTTGTATGGTGTAGCAGTGACATTACCTTTTACTGGTATCATTTGAGCCCAATAGTACGGAGGGGTTCACACACAGTTTTGGCTATATTGTGAAGGTGTGGTGACTAGGTATCCACAATTTGGTATTGCAAACAAAACAGTACACTAACCTTGTGAAGCATGATCTACCCCATGTTAGCTCGGCCCAAACCCACAGGAAGCTGTCACATGACACCAAGTGTAACCCCAATTGGCTGCAGCTGTAGAATCCCATATATAACAAAGGGGTGGAGATTCTGGTGACATAATTGACCTAATATTTTGTCATATGACATTGTCCAAATTTGGACATGTGGCCATATTTGGTCAATGATGTCACCAGCTTGTGGGTGGGTGCAGTGTGGTGCAGTGGCAGTAATAAACACTCAGTCCAGGTGCAAATGTAGAACTTGTATTGAAGTAAAGGCAAACAGTTTACAACAACCCAGTCAGTGAGAGGAGGCCCAACTAGGAACACTCATGGATACCAACAGCATGTAGCGGTGCAGGCTTCAGCCAAACTAACAGCGTCTGTCTGGAGGAGCGAAATATGGCCTGGCCATTCCAAGCCGAAGCTTGAAAGTGTGGTCTGGTGAGTGCATCGGCAGTCATCTCCTCTGATTATCCCTCAGTAGGTGATACTTGACATCGATGTGTTTGTTCCTAGGATTGACCCTTTCTGATTGCTTGAGCTTTATACATCCCTGGTTGTCTTCAAAAATGGGAATTGGTTTTGACATGTCTATCCCAATGTCCACAAAATGTTGACGAATCCATATCACTTCTTGACATCCATATGCTGCTGCAATGTACTCTGCTTCAGTTGAAGATAGAGCGACAGTTGTTTGCTTTCGACTAGACTAACTTATGGTTCCTTCCCCATACTGGAAGATGAATCCACTGGTGGATTTTCAGGCCCAATCAGCATCGACATATGCAATTCGTTTTGGATCTGATGTTGCCTGTAACCGTAACATCTGAATTGTTCCTTTGAGGTACTGCATTACTCTCTTCACTGCGTTCCAGTCACACTGACAGGGAGCTGAAACTTTCCTGCATAGTATGCCCTCTGCTGAGGCTATGTCTGGTCATGTCACAGTGGCAACAAATAGCAGCTTACCAATTGCTCTGCGATACATGTCATTGTTGGGTAGCAAGTTTTCTGTATCATTGCTCTTTAGATAGCCTGGTTCCATAGGAGTTTTCATTTCCTTTGCATCTTGCATATGGAATTGTTCCAAGATTTCGGAGATTCCTGAGATTGGTTGAGAAGATAACTTCCATCTTCTTCTCTCTCTATTTGGATTTCCAGATAGTAGCTAATGTTCCCAAGCTCTTTGATTTCAAAATTTGAACTATCCGATTGTGATCCCCTTCTTGTTCGAAACAAGTTATAATGTCATCAACATAGATAAGGATGTATATCCATCTGTCTGCTTGATTCTTGGAGTAGAGACAGGGGTCTGCTTTACTTCTTAAGAATCCCTCTCTAGTAAGTACTTCATTGACTTTCCCATTCCACATCCTTGCAGATTGCTTAAGACTGTAGATGTTCTTATGAAGTTTACACACAAGGTTATCTTCTTGCCCAAACTCTGGTGGCTGCTCCAAGAAGATATCTTGCTTAATGTTTCCATATAGGAAAGCAGTTTTAACGTCTAGATGTTTCACTTGCATGCCCTTCTCGGCTGCAACGCTAAGAAGGGCTCTGCTGGTGGAGTGTTTTACGACGGGAGCAAATGTTTCATTATAAACTTCACCAAATTTCTGGGAGTAACCCTTGGCAACTAGTCTGCCTTTGTATTTGTGGATATTCCCCTCTGCGTCTGATTTTACTTTGAAAGTCCACTTACTCCCTAAAGTTTTGCAGTTAGGAGGGAGTTCTGTGAGTGTCCAGGTTTTATTTTCTTGAATTGACTTTAATTCCTTCTTCTGCTGCCTTTCTCCATTTATTGGCTTCGTGCTTTGGCAGTTTTCCTATGTCTTCCCAGGATGTTGGTTCAAGTATGCTGTGTCTTTTGACAGTGCATGACAGCTTGCGAGGTGGTATCCCCTTTGTAGCCCAGGTGGATCTTCTGATTTCAGGCAATTCAGCAGGATCTGGTGGGGAACTTGATTTAGGCAATGTGATTCCTGCACAGGTTCTCTTTGATCTGTCTTTTTTCTGGTTTGCTTGGCATACTCATTTCACAGCTTTCAGGGATCAGTGTTGCTGGTTATGGGCTCTCATCAAAATAAACACTACAGCTTAATGTCACTTTGTCAGCCTTTGGGTGTAGGATTCTCTAGTCCTTAGTTTGCTCACTGTAGCCTACTAAAAGGCCCTCTGTGGCTCTGTTCACCAGCTTGGATCGCTTCTCTTGGAATAGGCATATGCTTTACATCCAAACGCTCTGATGTGCCCTATGCTAGACTTTGATCCATGCCACATTTCGAATGGTGTACTTTTAATAGCTCTTGAGGGTACTCTATTTTGTAGGTAGGTTGCGGTCATAACTGCTTCTCTCCAGTACTTGTGAGGTAGGTTGGCATGCGACAACATGCACCTGGCCATTTCTATAAGAGTGTGTTCTTTCCTTTCTGCTACACCATTTTGTTCAGGAGTGTAAGGTGTGGTAGTCAGGTGTACTATTCTTTTCTCCACTGGAAAGAGGCCACGTTGCTTATGTATTCTCCACCATTGTCTGTGCGTATTATTCCTGGAGTGCGTTGCGCATTTTAAAATGCGCATTTTAATTACAATTTTAATCTATATGATATGGTTGGTGTCGGAACACTGTACTTACCCATTATTTTAATAAACACAAGTTGAGACTTATTACACTATTGGAGTCTCCTTATGTTTTTTTTCTACATCTCCTACCACCTTATCACTCATCGGGGAGGAGATACAGAGATTGTGGACTCAGAGGGAAGGTGCTACTAACATCACAGTCATCAGTGGACATCTGAGACGCACTCTGGGATCCCTCTAAGCGGTTTCTGACACCCATGAGAAGGAGTGTCACTGGTCTTCCGGTAAGCTCCCATCTTTACTGGTGAAGGATTATCATTTGGTGGCTGTTATCCAATAACACGTCCTTTTTCTCTGATATCCTCTGGAAATGGAACTTTCTTTGCACAGAAGAAATTCTTATGAACATTATCACTGAGATATCATGTTATTGCACTAAGCACTTTAGTGCTTTATACAGATTTAATGAGAGCTTTTTATTCATAGTTTTATCACTTGTTACATTAGCGCTGCACTTGATTATTTCTTTTACAGCAAAAACAGGTTCTGCTTTCTTTGTTGTTCTTTGTGCCTTTGTACATCTTAAGAGGTTTGTCATCATGGTGTGTGTTTTCTTTCCTTCTGTCATATTCATCGATTAATTTGTCTTTGACATATCCTAGCATCAGTTCCTGCTTGGCTCTGGTTTCCAAAGCGTTAATAAGACCAGTATATGTCCCTGGAAAACTGCAGAGGAGCAGGGCAACAATATGGTTATCTTTGATGTCTTCTCCGATAGCACGTAGCTGCTCTATGATCTCTAGCATAGATTTCACGTGGTTACACATTTGCTGGCCGTCTTCTAGTCTCATTTTATACAGCGTTCGTAGCAAAAACAGTTGGCTGTTTAGACTTGAGCGCTCATGTGGTTTCTGTAATGAACTCCACATACCTTCGGCCGTTTTCTCTGTTCTTATGTGGATAAGTTGGTCATCTTCCACTAATAAGCTTATAATTGCTTTTGCCTGTCTATCCTCTCTGTCCCAGTCCTCTGTCTCTCAGTTTGTGGGCCTGTCTGTATTGAGTACTTGCCACAAGTCATCCTTGTTCTAAAGCATTTCTAGCTTAAACTTCCATAGCTGGTAATTGGCATTGTTCAGCTTTGCTATCGCAATCTTCACATCTGAACCGCTTGCCATCTTTCAGCAACACGTATACAGTACTCACAGATTTGCAGAATTCTTTGCTCCAGTGCCTGGGTGCTTGCTGGGTATGCTGGGTATCCTCTTCAATGCCTGGGCCCATAACCTGTTGTGCAGAGTATTGATTTAACGCTGGATGCTTGTTGTATACAGCAAATGGCTTTATTTTTCATGGAGGCATATCAGAACAGATCTTACAGCATGTAGACAGGAAGAGAACAACAAACGAGCACACAACAGAGGAGAGATAACCCTTCCTCTTATTGCATTACAATAGATTTTCCATGCACATAACACTATAATACTGCAGTGACACCTGCTGGATAGATAGGTACAATGCACACAGTACATATAGTTCACTGTATACAGTAGCATTGCTGTTGCTTTTCCAACATCCCACAGGTTCAAGACAAATTGGGTTTAGCCCGAACCTTAGCTCAGAAGACAGAAGTGCTAACCACCAAGCCAATTTACAGTACTGAAAAGATATAAAATTCAAACAAACCTCAAGCCAGCAGAGGCCCCAATGAAAGGAGGCAGGACCCCAGAAACACATCGACATTATAGCATTTGCTGTTTATAAAAGCCATGGATGCTAAAGGTGTGTTTAGACCTTGTATCTTTCCAGTTTTCTGGTCATATGCTGGCTTGCTTCTTTATGTCTGTGAATATATATTTATGTTTTATTTGTAATAAATGGTAGAAGGTGCTTCACGGGGCCAGTGCACTCAGCTTTTTTTTGTACTGTTTGGCTCTGACTCAGCGTTCATCTATAGCATCCTGTCCACTCTCCGTATGGGTCAATGAATTGACAAGCGACAAAAGCTCGTAGTGAAAGCTTCATTTACCCTCCGCCCATTGAACTTTGGGCCAGCGGCGTACACAAACACCAAAAGACAAAAAGTTGTTTTGCATGTGTCTGCAGGGTCCATTTTCCTGATTCGGAACCTGCGATATATAGGTCACAGCTTGTAAAGGTCCTCTGATGACAGTTAATATGTAATCATGATGCGCTGACCCGTAACACTGATTAATAGAGCTCATTGATAGCGCCTGTACATCCGCGTGTACCTAAATGTCTATCCATTTGCATCAACGTACAGAATCAATTTGGAGTCAGCATTCCCTTCACACTTAATTCTAATTAATTGGATTCATCTTTTCGCCGTATGAGGGATCGAGGGAACAGTCGCAAGACGGCTAATGAACAACTGACTCACATTAGCTGAATGGAAGTTTGCATGATTAACTGTTCTAGGCTGATATATGGAAGCGTTCTGTTTGCTGAGTTTATGTTCCTGTCACCAGAGTGAAAGGAATGACTGAACGGATTAAAATATAACACGCTTTATTTAGGAAGGTTTTCTGATAGGGCGACAGATTCATTTAATCCCCTCGTTAACTGCTTCGTAATTAAAAAATAAGCACCTGCTCCTGCAGGTGTTCATGCCATCCCTCACTTCAGCTGGAAGTCAAGCAAGGAGGCATGCTGTTAGGTGGGCAGTTTAAGCAGAGAGCTGTTCTTTTTGCTTTCATCCTTAAAGCGGATCTTCACTGCATCTGAGCAATACAAACCAAACACACTGTTTATTTAATTTTTAATATTCAAAGCAAACACCCCATCCATCCATGCCTCTATGTTATATTGTGATGAGAAATCACTTATAAAAACAACCCCCTAGCATTCTTGGTAGTGGCCATCTTTAGTAAGGGCAAATGATTCATGTAGCATTTACTTCCAGGAATCTGTCTGCTTTTAGCTCAGACATGCATGCAGGAGAGTGTGCTTAGCTGAGAAAACCCCTCCTCTTCTCCTTCCTCCTGAAGACTCCTGGATTATCTAAAAAGTAACCCAGCTGTTGGCCTTCCTGAAGACTCCTGGGATGGATGGGTGACATAATTTGCCTTGGCAAGAAACCAGAAAGTAACTGAAGAAATGTAAAAAGAAATTTAAAATAATCAATGTTGATTGAGAGAGTGAAGTTCCACTTTAAGGCTGGATTCACACTTCTGCCTTATGGTGGCATTCATTTTGAATGGCACCAGAGCACACTGGTAGCACTCCTCAATGCAGGTAGTGACAAGGAAGGTTTAGACAATAGTTTACTTTCAACCAGCGGCGGCTGGTGTGGGAGGGGCGCTGGGGCGCCGCCTCCCCGCCGGCAAAAGACGAAGAAAAAAAAAAAGTCAACCCCGCCCACCTACAGGTGGCGCCGGTACATTCCGGTTGTCGACCCAATGAAAAATCTATTAGGTCCTCAGAAGTCCTCCTTCCTCTTCTCCTCCCCAAAAGAGTCGATTCGTGTGAGAGGACGTACGTACAGACTCGATTTTCGTCTGTCTAAGGACCTTCATTTACGATGTACTTAGTAAACGGGAATGATTTCTACCGGTGA
>BLSH010074502.1:786716-799161 GCA_018402905.1 Glandirana rugosa | reverse complement strand
TCTACCCCCCCCCCCCCCCCGTGGCCTGCTGCCAGTCCATGATCTTTTGTGAGAAAGGGGTCAGGGGGCTTAGCCGCAGCTCCATTTCTATTGGCAGCCACCCGGTCGGCTCCGCCTCTTGTTTGTTCCCCTAGGCGAGTGACCAGGCTCCACAAGAGCTAGTCTTCTGTAAAATGGTGGCGGAGACCATCTCTGGACCTCTGGCGGTGGGCGGCTCTGGCAATTTTACAGGAGGGCACTCTGTATGCCCGAGACCCGGGGCTTTTCAGGGGCCCACGCGGGGCTCCAGCCCCCTCCCGACGCCTCTGCATGCCAGGAACAGGAACCTCACTTTTTCAAGAGGGGAGGGCACCCAGGAATCTACACATTACATTCTCCCCTTCAAACCTTGATCTCCCCATGCCTGACCATCATCTTCTTGCACAGAGCCCCACCACTTTTCACCAATGGAGGATCATCCCCTGACTATTGAAAGTGCAGGGAATAGCATCCATGCCCCCTAGCCTGTCCTTCAAGAACACATCAGGAACAATAACCTTGCTATTCACGGACAGAGCACCCATCTATCCGCACTATGCCATTCTCCCCTTTAGTTCTTAATGTCACTATACCTGACAATTATCTCTCTGCATAGAGCCCCACTTCCTATCACTAATGGATGAACACCCCCACAAACCCATTGCCATGATAAGGGAAAGCACACCTGGGTCCTAACCCATCACCCAAGTACATGCCTGGAACAATGACCCCACCCTTCATGGACAGATACCCATGCATCTATACATGACCTTCTCCTTATTAGTTCTTGATGTTCCCATGTCTGACCATTATCTTCTTGCATGGAGCCCCACCACCTATCAGCAATGGATGATCATCCCCTGCCAACTTCCAGCACTGAAAGTGCAGGGGAAAGCATCCACGGGCCTGTCCTTCAGGAACATATCAGGAACAATAAGCTCGCTCTTCACGGACAGTCAGAGCACCCGTCCATCTGCATATGACATTTTTCCCTTTAGTTAATGTCCCTCTGCCTGACCATTATCCCTCTGCATGGAGCCCCACTGTCTATCACCAATGGATGACCCCCCCCCCCCACCACTGCCATGATAAGGGAAAGCACACTTGGGTCCTAACCCATCACCCAAGAACATACCAGGAACAATGGACTCATCCTTCATGGATAGGGCACCCATGCATCTATACATGACTTTCTCTCCATTAGTTCTTGATGTCTCCATCACGTCTGACCATTATCTCCATGCACAGAGCCTCTACCACCTATAACGAAGGGCTTTATTCACTGCATTAAAACGCTCCCAGACCCCATTGCTCATGTCTGCCAATAAAGTGAACCTGTCAGCCCTAACAGGAAAATTCTTTATGTTACCAGCCCCCTAGCGGACGCTGAAAGGAGAATCAGAATTTACTTTTCTGCTAGTTTTTATGAATAAGTTATACTTCAAATCCCTAGAGCCCTGTACAGCTCAGTCCAGCTGGCTTGTACTCAGGGTTTTCCATTGTCTTCTGTAGTTTTGTTCATAATGAAAAAAAAAACAAGGATTCTGTATTATAAAAAAATAGGAAAAAAAAATTGCCCCCCCACCCCGATCTCTGCATTGAAGCTAGAATAATACGAGGAACTTTTCAGCTCCAAGAACTAGCCTGTGGTCAATTCAATACAGCTCTCTCTGTCCCTTGTGAGAAATTGCCCGGGTGGCTAAAAATAGAGCAGGCCGGCCACGCTGGGAAGTCACAAAGCGGCAGGCCACAGGGAGCGAGGCTCAGTACACAGAGGCAGAGAATAGGAGCTCCAGATTGTCAGAGGAGGCTTGCGGCTCCATTGTGATGCAGCAGAACCGCTCAGCAGATTGGGAAGCAGTGGAGACTCAAGAATTAAAGGGCATATTCAGAATGCTGAAAACCCGCTTTGGAGAAGGAACAGGAGGATTAACCTTTAAATCTCTGGCATGAGGGACCAGAGACTAAAAAAAAAAAAAAAAGACTGCCAGATGTATACTGAGAAAATACCCAGGATGCCATTACTGAGAATGCTAGTTGCCTGGCTGTTATGTTTGTCCAAAGGCTTCAATACTTTCTGACTCACTGATCTTGAACAATCAATCTGTAGATCACGACTTTTCTTACAATTTCCTTAACCACTTTATATGCAGACCAATTCTGACACTTCGCTCCTACATGTAAAAATATTGTTTTTGCTAGAAAACTACTTAGAACCCCCAAGCATTATATATATATATATATATATATATATATATATATATATATTAGCAGAGGCCCTATAGAATAAAATGTTGGGTGTTGCAATTTTTTATGTCACACAGTATATACGCAGCAGTGTTTCAAACGCAATTTAAAAAAAAAAAAATTCACTTTGAATAATTAATGAAAACAAAACATAATATTTACCCAATTTTTTATTTTTTTTATAATGTGAAAGATGACTACAGTGCTTAAAATTCTTCATAGGAGGCATTTTAAATGCCTTTACAGGTTACCAGTTTAGAGTTACCCTCTGACGTTCGCGACAATATCTCACATGTGTGGCGCAATCACCGCTTACATATGTGTAGCATCCTCTACCATGGGTAGGTGCTTATAGATAGATTTTTGATAAGAGTAGCTAAATTTAGTCAGGCCTAATTGTTTTGACTCTGGGCAGGGGAGTAGCCCAGGTAGGATTGGAGACTGCAGGAAGCAACACCCCTTGGTTACCCCTCCCCTCTTCTTCAGAAAGTTATGGAAAAGGGGATGGGGAGAGGGGAGGCTTTCTGATGTATGTTAAGGAGCCCTGACCAATCCCCAACCAGGATTGGCAGGGGGCAGGCCTCCTTAAATATTGTGGTCTGCCCAGTGAGGGTAGGAGAGTTTGGGTGGAAGTGACGGAGGTGGAATAGTGTGGAGGCTGTCAGGGCTTGGAAGGAGCCCCTAGTCTGGGGGGTTGACCTCCGCCTGGGAAAGCTCGGGTGCAGCCAGGAGGAGAGAGTGAGATCCTGGTGGAGAGGTACAAGGGTGAGCAGAAGAGGACAGCAGAAGAGAGAACACTATCAGAGAGATCTTCGGGAGGAACTACAAGTAACAGGTGTCGGTGAGTGACACAGCCCAGGGAAGTAGAGAGGCACAAGCAGATTGGGAGGAAGACAGTCTGGAAGAGGTGCACAAAGAGACTGGGATCTGGTGTCACGGGCAGAGTAAAGATGGGCTCGGAGATGTAGTCCATCATGGCTAGCTAGCACCAACAAACTAACTTCTACACAAGGGGAACCTCATCCCCAAGCCCGCAAAGGGTGGTCCAGAGGCCTGGTAAATCTACATCAGGTCTCACATGTGCTAGCTAGGCTGAACAAGACTGTTTGGAGGCCTGGTAAATTTCCTTCCAGGTCTCATCAGAGCAAAGTAAGAAGTGTGCAGGAGAGAGGAACCAGGAGTTGTCAGAGAAGCAAGAAGTGTGCTGGAGTGAAGTTAGAGCAGTGTATATACTGTAGAGCCTATATAGTGGTCCCGTGTACAGAACTGTTGATCCTTGGGCATCCCATAACTACCCCAATCCCTATCCAAGTTCAATCCCCAAATAAAAACAACAAAAACAAAGAGCAAGCCTGTTTTCTGACTCCGGATGTCAGTCACTAACCAGCCTACATATGCATATATATATGCATGAGGGAATAATGAGTACATGTAAGCACAGGGGGACGGGGGTGCTTTACATATATTTTTATCATTATTATTATTTATTTTATGCAAAATTTTAGTTTTCTACACTTTTTTTTGGATTAACTTGATTGCTATTACAAGGGATGAACAACATCCCTTGTGACAGCATGGGCCATGACAGGTCCTCTTTATGAAGAGCTATGGAGACTATTAGATCCCAGATCTCTCCTCTGGCCTCCCATGCAGCCGATCAGACACAGATCAGTCTGATCGACTGCTTTACTGGCTGCTAACGGCCATGTAAACAAAGAGGTAGAACTGGAACTAATGACATACCGGTACTTGTCGCTCCTGGTTTCCAGGGTCCCTAGGGTTCCTCCAGAGGTTGCTAGGGGTTCCTAGACCAATGGGAAATTTCTGCCTCTCAGATAAATTCCCACTGACACCATTGATCTTTTTAGCTATCTATAAGGGGGTAATTCTTCCCAATGACCACAAGTGTAAGGAGCATTCTTCCCACTGACCATTACACTAATTTGTTATGAGTTGTAGATACAGTATTTTTTATCAGGGGTTCCCTGAGATCAAACAGTTATTTCAAGTGTTACTCCACGTTGAAAAGGTTGAGAAAGGCTGCTTTACGGCATTGATTCAAATTATCAAAGCCGGTGGCAGCTAGGCAAGTGGCATTTTCATCAGAAAGTTAGCACTAGCTGCTTTCATATTTCTTTATGTATTTATTTCGTACCACAAGCACGAGCCAAGTGATTGGCTCATGGTTTTGCCACAACCCCACTGACCTAAAAGGGTGAATTTGACAAGCGGTGCCGTCTGTCAACTCAACAAGTTCCCTTCATTTTGCCATGGACACAGTACATATGCAGCCCCCCCCCCTCCAGTTGTATGGTAGGTTGTAGAGGGGCACTCAGGGGTCGGTAACCATCCTGGTTTTCCTCCCCCTGGTTGTCCTTGTGAAAAGGACTAAAGAGGGTGACAAGGACCTGTAATGTCACCGGACTGAACTGAAGACACCTGGGAAAAAGGTACAGTGCCTTGAAAAATTATTCATACACCTTGATTCCACATTTTGTCATTTTACAACCAAAATGTTTATGTATTTTATTAGGATAGACCAACCCAAGTGGCACATAATTGTGAAGTGGAAGGAAAATGATAAATGTTTTTCAAATAAATATCTGAAAAGGGTGGCGTGTATTTGTATTGAGCCCACTTTACTCTGATACCCCTAACTAAAATCTAGCGGAACCAATTGCCTTCAGAAGCCATCTAATTAATAAATAGCGTCCACCTGTGTGTAATGTAATCTCAGTATAAATACAGCTGTTTTATGAAGCCCTTAGAGGTTTGTTAGAGAACCTTAGTAAGCAAACATCATCATGAAGTCCAAGGAACACATCAGACAGGTCAGGGATAAAGTTGTGGAGAAGATTAAAGCAGGGTTAGGTTATAAACAATATCCCAAGCTTTGAACATCTCATGGAACACTGTTCAATACATCACCCGAAAATAGAGTATGGCACAACTGCAAACCTACCAAGACATGGCCATCCACCTAAACTGACAGGCCGGGCAAGGAGAGCATTCATCAGAGAAGCTGCCAAGAGGTCCATGGTAACTCTGGAGGAGCTGCAGAGATCCACAGCTCAGGTGGGAGAATCTGTCCACAGGACAACTATTAGTCGTGCTCTCCACAAATCTGACCTTTATGGAAGAAGAAATCCATAGGAAGTCCTGTGTGCAGTTTGCGAGAACCATGTAGGGGGCACAGCAAACATGTGGAAGAAGGTGCTCTGGTCAGATGAGACCAAAATTGAACTTTTTGACCTAAAAGCAAAACACTATGTGTGGAGGAAAACTAACACTGCACATCACCCTGAACACACCATCCCCACCGTGAAACATGGTGGTGGCAGCATCATGTTGTGGGGATGCTTTTCTTCAGCAAGGACAGGGAAGCTGGTCAGAGTTGATGGGAAGATGGATGGAGCCAAATACAGAGCAATCTTAGAAGAAAACCTGTTAGAGTCTGCAAAAGACTTGAGACTGGGGCGGAGGTAGAGTTGCCACCTCATCCCTTTAAACCCAAGCACGTATTAATTTCACAGGTTCTGTGGCTGATTAAGGTGGTAATTAAGCTCACTTGGTGCCTTATCTGCATTCAATTAGCCTCAGAACAACCTGTGTAATTCATATGTTTTCGGGTTTAAAGGGATGAGGTGACAACCCTAGGCAGAGGTTCACCTTCCAGTAGGACAACGATCCTAAACATACAGCCAGAGCTACAATAGAATGGTTTAGATCAGGGATATGCAATTAGCCGACCTCCAGCTGTTGCAGAACTACAAGTCCCATGAGGCATAGCAAGACTCTGACAACCACAAGCATGATACTCAGAGGCAGAGGCATGATGGGAGTTGTAGTTTTGCAACAGCTGGAGGTCCGCTAATTGCATATCCCTGGTTTAGATCAAAGCATATTCATGTGTTAGAATGGCCCAGTCAAAGTCCAGACCTGAATCCAATTGAGAATCTGTGGCAAGACTTGATAATTGCTGTTCACAGACGCCTTCATCCAATCTGACAGAGCTTGAGATATTTTGCAAAGAAGAATGGAGAAAAATGTCCCCTCTAGATGTGCAAAGCTGGCAGAGACATCTCCAAAAAGACTTGCAGCTGTAATTGCAGAGAAAGGCGGTTCTACAAAGTATTGACTCAGGTGGGCTGAATACAAATGCCCCCCACACTTTTCACATATTTATTTGTAAAGAATGTTGAAAACCATTTATCATTTTCCTTCCACTTCACAATTATGTACCACTTTGTGTTGGTCTATAATATAAAATCCCTATAAAATACATTTACGTTTCTGGTTGTAACATGAGAAAATGTGGAAAATGTCAAAGGGTATGAATATTTTTTCAAGGCACTGTAACTATATTGATTGATGGGTGGAAGGGCAAGCAATTAGAGTTCCCAAGCCTGGGGTTGGGCTTTAATTATTACTGCAAATAAACAATCTTGTACAATAATCAACTGATCTCTTTCTGAAGTTGCCTGGCTGTCAAACTCATCTGGCTTCAATTTTCAGAGTCCCTTGACATGGAAAAAGTACGCAGATCACAATTTTTGAATTCACTTCATTCCCTGAATCAGGAAGAACTGAAGCCACAAACAGCCAGACAACTAGCATTACCAGAATGAAGCCAACAATAGCACCCTCTTATCTCTTTCAGTAAGGTAAGGCTAGGGTCACGCCTTGTGCCTGTTAGGAATGTGCGCAAATTGCACTGCCCTTTAGCATAAGGTGACCAGATTTTAAAAATGAAATCCGGGGACTTTTTTTTTTTTTTACTAGTAATGGCGGCAATCAGCGACTTATAGCGGGACTGCGACATTGCGGCGGACAAACCAGACACTGACACTTTTGACACTTAGTGGGAACTAGTGACACTAATACAGTGATCAGCGCTAAAAATATACACTGTCACTGTACTAATGACACTGGCTGTGAAGGGGCTAACATCTAGGGCAATCAAAGGTTTAAGTGTGTCCCTAACAAGTGTTTTCTCACTGTGGGGGAGGTGCATTTACTAAGGGAAGGCATGGATCCCTGTCCCTGCTTTGCAGGAACACAGGATCAATGTCTTTCATACTGACAGAACGGCGATCTGCCTTCTTTACATAGGCAGGCCGCTGTTCTGCCTGGGTACCTTCACTCTGACCAGCACATGATCATCAGAAAGGGGCACAGATAATGGAAAAAATACACTCCTCTAAGCTAGTAGGTGCGGCAGAACGGGTGCAATTCAGATTTTTTATTTTTTTTTATTCTGCACTGATTGTCTTTTAAATTGCCTGGGCCCCTGTTCAAATCCAGTCTGGGGACAAAACCAGGGACAGACTTGGTCCAGGGACAGTGTCCTTGATCCGGGAACTGTCCCCGGAAACCGGGGACATCTGGTCATCCTACTTTAGCAGACACGCGGCGGCACCAATAATAGTTATTGCAACCCCCATGCATCTGCAGCACCTTGTAGTTCTGTGTGGTGGGATTTCTTGCAAGTAGCCCATTAAAATGAATCAGGTGCCCTGCACTCGAAACCCGTGGAAAGATGCATTTTAATTACCAATTTTAACCCGTACTGTGCTGGTTCTGTTGCTTGCTGTTACAAGGCAGGCGATGGATCCAGGGATCTGATCTCAGGATTAATGACAGCCACATTTTTTAGATCCTCGTGTAAGACCTAGGCATGGCTATAGATGAATGATCCAAGCAGAATCCAAGGCCTTCCAATGCAGGACACGCATTGCAATCACCGACGCAGACTATGCAGAGGTGCCGCACCGCATTGTGGCCTACGTATAGGTTAATCAGAGCCTCTGCATTGGACGGTGAGGATAAAATACCAGCGTTTCATTTCAGACACCCCAAGCATCATTGTTTCTGTCCTAAGTGAATGCAGATTTTCACAGAATATTCAACTCCTGCCCCCTGCTGTCCATAAACTGCAGTACAATCAATGCCAAAATCAAATAGGGCTTATTCGTAAATTGGAGGAACAGGATCTCGAAGGGTCTGTGTGTTGGAGAATGGAATATGCAATAATGTATTAGAATATTAAACTAGCTGTAAACATTAAAGCCTCATTCAGAGCTGCATAGTGCAGTTACTTGCATGACAATGCACTTTTAATTTTAAATGGCACCGCACGCCACTGCCGTCCCATGTCCTCACACGTGTGTTTCAGGGTACTACAGCACAAAGGTGTGTACTGTTTATGTATTGTGATGTGGTGCATTGAAAAAAAGTGTAAGTAGTTTATCATGCTTTTTTGTGCATTTCCAGCCCATTCAGAACAAGCTGCATTAACCACTTCAGCCCCGGAAGGATTTCCCCCTTAAGGACCAGAGCACTTTTTGCAATTCAGCACTGCGTCACTTTAACTGACAATTGCGTGGTCGTGCGACGTTGTACCCAAACAAAATTTGCGTCTTTTTTCCCCACAAATAGTGCTTTCTTTTGGTGGTATTTGATCCGCTCTGCGTCACTTCTGATCGCCGCTAAAGACAAAAAAAGAGCGACAATTTTGAAAAAAAAAACAATTTTTCTTACTTTTTGCTAAAATACAAATCCAAAAAATATATATAAAAAACATTTTTTCATCGGTTTTGGTCGATTTATATTCTTCCTCATATTTTTGATTAAAAAAATTGGCGGTTATTGATCGGTTTGTGCAAAAGTTGCCACATTTACGAATGATTAGAATTAATTTATGGGGTTTTTATTATTTTTTACATTTTTTACTAGTAATGGCGGCGATCTGGGATTTTTAGCGGTACTGCAATATTGCAGCGGACATGTCGGATCATTTTGACACTTCTTTGGGACCATTGGCATTTATACAGCGATCAGAGCTATAAAAATGCATTGATTACTGTGTAAATGTCACTGGCAGTGAAGGGGTTAACCTGGAGGAGCGCTCTAAGGGTTAACTGTGTTCCCTCAGTGTGTTCTAATTGTATGGGGGCTGGGCTGGCAGGAGGAGGGGAGTGATCGCGGCTTCCATATACAGGAAGCCTGTGATCACCGCCCTTCCCCCTCTGTCAGAACGGAGATCCGTGTTTACATACATGGACCTCCGTTCTCTCACTGCGGGGGAGCCATCGCGGGTAGCCGGCAGAGATCGAGTCCGTCCTTCCCGCTCCCTGGCTCCCCCGGAACACAGTGCTACACTAGCTAACGCGGCCGCCGTCGGGATGGCGGTTTGCGATAACGAGACACTTTGCCACCTTCAAGCCGCGGCAGGTGGTCGGCAAGTGGTTAAGGTGCCTGCGTCAATGCAGCGAACAATGCAAATTTTAGCCTTATCTAAAAACAATTGGTTTGCTAAAGAACCGTATAGGACAAAAATTGCATTTTTCTCTTTTTTCACTTTTTTTATCCTTTGTTGCATTTCTGTGCTGCTGGTCTCCTGCAGCCTCTCTGCAGCCACTTCCTGTCTACATGGACTCCAGTGAAGGCCGCATGGCATTTCTAAGGGCAGGTTTCCTGGTCATGACAGCAGTGGACCATGTTTGCATAATGTGTGTTGAAGCAGCCACTTGCCGTCTCCATTGTAAGCTTGTGTGACAACAGAAGAGCACAATTGTGAGACAGGGACAGAGCGGTGTCACCCTGCAACAAAAAGTGCCTGAAAAAGGACCTTCGTTGCACAATCAGCAGGGTTATTTTACAAATAGCTGCAGATTTAGGAATATAGTACTGACTTTAAGGTGTTACTAAACCCACAACAACAGTCTATATATACAGTAAAGCAGGGGTCCTCAAACTATGGCCCTCCAGTTGTTCAGGAACTACAAATCCCATCATGCCTAGTCATGTCTGTGAATGTCAGAGTTTTACAATGCCTCATGGGATTGGTAGTTCCGCAAAAGCTGGAGGGCTGTAGTTTGAGGATGCCTGCAGTAAAGCATGCTTGTTATACTGTGGAACCTAAGGAGTTAATTCTCTACATTGTGTAATCCTGTCCTCTCTGATCCTTCTTTTCTTCCACAGTTCCCAATCCATCTGCTGAAAGTACACAGCCCTAGGAGGCACTCTGCACATGTTCAGTTTGTTGTGTATTGCTAGAAATGTTTTTTGATCGTTGGGAGGGTGCATTTGAGCCAATCAGCACTGTCCAGACAGAGGGTCAGGGGTCCTGCTGCCTCATAGGACAGGAAGAGGAGAGTGAAAACTCCTCCTACAAGCTTTAACCAGACACTGATAGAAGTCACAAGACTGCTATATATACTGTTGATAAGAAAAGGTATTTAGCAGTTTATATTTACTAAATGTATTGCATTTCCGTGTTCTGTGTACTGTGGGAGACCAGATATAGTGACTGCGGGGTCCTGGGTTTAGTAACATTTCAATATTCTCTTACTTGTATTGTAGCCCTGATGAAGTGGGAAGGTCTTAACCTCTAAAATACATTGCCTTTATTCCTACGGATTATCTATTAAAACATTATTTTGAACTCTCTGACCTTAAAGTGAAGCGTAAGTCTAAGGCTCCTTTCACACTAGCGGACGGGTTCCTCTGCTCAACGGGGATCCATCCGTTTATCCCTGCTGAGCACTCCATGCAGAGACTGACCTGTCACAGCTCCATTCTCCTCTATCGAGGATCGGATGAACACGGACCGTCTGTCCGTGTTCATCCGATCGGATCCGCCAGACGGATGGAAATTAGGGTTTCCATCCGTCTGTTTTTGGCAGATCGGAGTGGATTGGATGTCAGCGGACGTGTCACCGCTGACATCAGCCGCTCCATGGAGAGCAATGGAGGGTCCGTTCGGGTCCGCCTGAAAAACTGACAGGCGGACCCGAATGATCCACTCGTGTGAAAAAGCCCTAGGACAGGCCATAGATTATGCAATTTTCTTTCCTTCCATCACAGGTGTAAGAAAAGAAAATTGCTCAGTTCCCACGTCAACACATTCAGTGCTGATGGGGAGATCCCTCCTACAGCAGTATTGTGTTCTGCCAGCAGGGAGAGCGGGGGAGACAATGATTTGTGTGGATTAATGTTGCTGGGGCACTAATCATTCAGGAAGAACCCAACAGGCTGGTTGTACGCAAGTCGATCGATAGATCTACTAGTGTACAACCAGGGTACTCATACATGGATCGAAATTTAGCCAGTCCCTGCTGAATCGGTTGAATTTCGATCTATGTATGTCTGGCTGGCTTAATATTAAAATTATATAAAGATTAGTTGCGCTCATAGATGCAAAAAGCTGATAAATTCATGTGCTTATGAATGAACCAAAAAAACGTTGTAAAAGTCCAAACACCTATGATAGGAGAAATGAATCTGTGCTTGCAAACATATAGGTAAAAAACAATGATAAATTAATAGTGGTGATTTGATTGAAGAAAATGTCCAATAAATATGCAAATAATTTCCTTATATGTGTCCAAAAATAATACACTTCACACAACACCACAGTGAGATGAATCCTCCACCAGGAAAAAGGATGGATCCTTACCAGATCTCCTGGACCCCTTATGACAAGGGGTCAGGAGAAGCTTTGTGGATATGAACCTCCACAGGGTTGTGACAATCCACTTGCTGGGGTTTCACTCTCCACGGGTCATCACCAGCACTCAAAAAATGAAGATAGACCATACATAGTGTAATATTGTCATAAAAGCATAAGGGTTTATTTAAAATATTGCACTTACAGACATCCAGAAAAAACAGCGCGTATAACAACAGGCGTCACAGCTAGCGTGGTGAACAATCAGCGGTGGATGTGAGACAGCACTTCCGCCCTATCGATTTCGTCTCCAAAGGACGTCTTCCGGGGCATGAAGGCTGTCTCACTACACCGCTACCTATATAGTACAAAGCCGCACATTGAGCCAATCCGAACGTCCACTCGGGAAGACAGTCCCTCCCACATCTCATGGGGAGGGCGGGCCTGTGAGAGGACGTCAATTAATCACGTGTGTCTACATCTCTATGCGTCTACGTTAGACGCGGGCCGGAAATCCCAGCCAGTACACTAAAGGCCGGGCGCAGATTACATCTGCGTATCTCTACATCTGTGTGCACTAGTTAACTGCAAGAGAGTGTCCGGGCGGGAGGGGTACTGCCCCTAGTGAAGGACAACTGTAAGAAATTGCGGCCAGTACACCCTAAAGGCCGGGCGCAGATTGCATCTGCGTATCTCTACATCTGTGTGCACTAATTAACTGCAGGAGAG